>JARQOD010004505.1:0-25835 GCA_033576555.1 Oophaga sylvatica
ACGTTGGAGTTGCCTTCAGACACAAGGAGGAGTATCTGTGAAACTCCATACTGGTAACATATATCATATGTGTTGTTTTGGGCACAGACTGGTAGAGTCTGGGTCCCGGATAGAGAGGGCAATCTATCTAAGTGTAATTAGTGGCTAGACAAGCCTAGGTCTTTTGTTTATGCTTTGTTTTTATCTGTTTGCTGTGGACTTTAATAAAGCTGGTTGCGGCCAGTTTTTCACCAGAACTGCTGTCTGAATGAACTGTTTCTATGCCATTCTGTCTACCCAGACAGCGATCCTAGAGCTATATCCCCTGAAAAGCTTACAATATATATATATATATTGTGTATATGTGTGTGTGTGTGTGTGTGTAACGGGTCTGGGAGGCGGAACCTCTGAGCTTTATTATACAAGGAGGCTTTCCTTGTAAAGGAGCGGGTGGCGCCCGGGGAGATGGACAGGGAGTCACGGCAAGTGACAGGGACAGTCTCTGGGTAGACGGGCAGGTAGTCACGGCAAGTGACCGGGGCAGTCTCTGGAGGGACAGGCAGGTAATCACGGCAAGTGATCGGGGCAGTCTCTGGAGGGACAGGCAGGTAGTCACGGCAAGTGACCGGGGCAGTCTCTGGAGGGACAGGCAGGTAGTCACGGCAAGTGACCGGGGCAGTCTCTGGAGGGACAGGCAGGTAGTCACGGCAAGTGACCGGGGCAGTCTCTGGAGGGACAGGCAGGTAGTCACGGCAAGTGACCGGGCAGTCTCTGGAGGGACAGGCAGGTAGTCACGGCAAGTGACCGGGGCAGTCTCTGGAATAACAGGTATATACGACCTGAGATGGTGGAGCCTCCCGGTAGGCTAGCAGGCAGATGACAGATGAACGCCCCCAAGTGAGCAGGCGAGAGTCTCTGGAATAGACGATGGTCACCGCATGTGACGTCCGAACCTCTGGGTAGGTCTGCAGGCAGATGGCGGATGAACGCCCCCAAGTGAGCAGGCGAGAGTCTCTGGAATAGATGATGGTCACTGCATGTGACGTCCGAACCTCCGGGTAGGTCTGCAGGCAGATGGCAGATGAGCGCCCCCAAGTGAGCAGGCGAGGTTCTCTGGAATAGCTGATGGTCACCACCGGTGACGGCCGAACCTCCAGGTAGACTTGCGGACAGGTAGCAGGCAGCAAACTGGCAGGAGACAGGCAGGTAACTGGTAACGGACCCTGAGGGCTGAAGCAGAGTAAAACAGTGCAACAACAACATTGCTCGGGCACCTCCATTAAGGAGGAGGTGCTTTATATAAGGTGGAGTCCACCGGCATTGGCCGGGGACCTTTTTTGAAAGATGCGCGCGGCCCCTTTAAGAGCGGGGGCGTGCACGCGCGCGCCCTAAGCCCAGTGGCAGGGAAGGAGCGCGCAGCCCCAGCAGGGCGGAAGGAGGACGCTGTGTGAGGGTAAGGGGAGCGACGTCCCTGCCTGGCAGAGGACGCTGGCGCAGGGGAACAGCGTCCCTGCCTGGCAGAGGACGCCGGCGCTACAGTACCCCCCCTTTAGGCCCCCCCTTTTTTAGGCCAGAAAGAAATTTAGCTAGGATGAGAGGGGCATGGATGTTCTCCCGAGGCTCCCACGTTCTCTCCTCAGGACCAAACCCCTTCCAATCCACCAGAAAGTAGGTCTTTCTTCCTACCCTTTTGGTGGCCAGAATGTTCTCTACCTCAAATTCGTCTTCAGCAGACACTGGAGCAGGAGGTGTACCTGTAGACTTGACAAAAGAGTTAAGTACCACCGGTTTGAGGAGAGATACATGGAAGGAGTTAAGAATCCGCAAGTTGGCCGGGAGTTTCAATTTATAGGACACCGGGTTGATCTGACTGATGATCTCAAAAGGACCGATGAACCGAGGGCCTAACTTGTAGGAAGGAATCTTGAGCCGGACATACTTGGACGAAAGCCAGACCTTATCCCCAGGACGAAATTGAGGAGGATCCAGACGTTTTTTGTCAGCATGTTTCTTCATGCGCTCGGATGACAAAATGAGTGCGGACCGGGTACTCTCCCATATGGAGGAAAATTTGTTAACCAGAGATTCCGCAGCTGGATTGTCCACAGAGATGGAGACCGGAACAGGGATCCGAGGGTGTTGACCGAAGACTACAAAAAACGGAGATTTGGAGGAAGATTCGCTCTCGTGATTGTTGTAAGAGAATTCGGCCCAAGGCAGGAGATCCACCCAGTCAGAATGGTGGGCATTAACGAAGTGCCGAAGATAACTGGTCAGATTCTGATTGATTCGCTCGACTTGTCCATTGGACTGCGGGTGGTAAGCAGAGGAGAAATCCAAGGTGACGTCTAGCAACTTACAAGTGGCTCTCCAGAAACGTGAGGTGAACTGTACCCCACGATCCGACACAATGTGACGAGGCAGACCATGAAAACGGAAGATGTGGCGGATAAAGTCTTTAGCCAACTCGGGTGCAGACTTAAGCCCTGGCAGGGGAATGAAGTGAGCCATCTTGGAAATCGGTCAACGACCACCCAAATGACCGTACAACCGGCAGAGACGGGCAGATCTGTTATGAAGTCCATGGCTATATGCTGCCAGGGGGCAGCGGGTACAGGAAGCGGAAGAAGACGGCCGGCAGGCAGGTGTCTCGGAACTTTGTTGCGGGCACAGGAGACACAGGCAGAAACAAAGTCTATTACGTCCTTGTGCAGGGTAGGCCACCAGTAATGCCGAGTAATGAGCTGGAGGGTCTTTTTCTGACCAGCGTGGCCAGCAAGTTTAGACGAATGACCCCAGTGTAGGATTCTCTCCCGATCGGTTACCGATACGAACGTCTTACCAGGAGGGAGACGATTTAGACTCACGGGAGCCACCTGCATCACTCTGGCGGGATCGATGATATGTTTAGGTTCCTCCTCGAGATCCGACACCAGGAAGGACCGGGACAAGGCGTCCGCCTTGATGTTCTTGTCGGCCGGGCGAAAATGTAAGAGAAAATCAAAGCGGGCAAAAAACAAGGACCACCGGGCTTGGCGAGGGTTAAGTCTCTGGGCATGCTGGAGGTAAGCCAGATTTTTGTGGTCAGTGTAAATGATTACCGGATGAAGAGCCCCCTCGAGTAGGTAACGCCACTCCTCCAATGCCAGCTTGATGGCAAATAACTCTCGGTCTCCTATGGAGTAATTGCGCTCAGAAGAGAAGAGTTTGGAGAAGAAGCCGCAAGATACCATCCTCCCGGATGAAGATTTTTGAGTAAGTACCGCTCCGGCTCCAGAAGAGGAAGCGTCCACCTCCAGGAAGAACTGCTTGTTGCCGTCCGGGCGATGCAGCACTGGAGCGGAAGAGAAGGCCTGTTTTAAAGAAAGAAAGACCTCCTCTGCTTCGGGCGTCCACTGTTTGGGATTAGCATCCTTGCGGGTGAGCGCGGAGATTGGAGCAGTCCGGGAAGAGAAGTGCGGTATGAAAAGGCGGTAATAATTAGCGAATCCCAGGAACCGCTGAATGGCCTTCAACCCTACGGTCGGGGCCATTTCTCGATGGCAGACAGTTTCTCCGGATCCATTCGTAGGCCTGTCTGAGAAATGATGTAGCCCAAAAACGGAAGCGAGGTCTGCTCAAAGAGGCACTTCTCATATTTGGCGAAGAGGTGATTCTGCCTGAGCCTGAGCAGAACCTGACGAACATCCCTCCGGTGAGACTGGAGATCCGGAGAGAAGACCAAGATGTCGTCTAGGTACACCACAACGCAGGAGTAGAGAAGGTCCCGGAAGATGTCATTGACCAACTCCTGAAAGACTGCTGGAGCATTACAGAGACCAAAGGGCATCACCAAATACTCGTAGTGGCCATCCCGGGTGTTGAATGCCGTCTTCCATTCATCTCCCCGACGGATACGGACTAGGTTATATGCCCCACGAAGATCCAGTTTGGTGAAGAGTCTAGCCCCCCTCAGACGATCAAACAATTCTGGAATGAGCGGAAGAGGGTACTTATTCTTCACCGTGATCAAATTTAGGCCTCTGTAGTCAATACAGGGACGGAGAGAGCCGTCTTTCTTTTTTACGAAGAAGAATCCTGCTCCCGCTGGGGAGGTGGATTTCCGGATGAATCCCCTGGCCAAATTCTCCTCGATATATTCGGACATCGACCTGGTCTCAGCAGCGGACAATGGGTAAATACGCCCACGGGGAGGCGTAGTACCGGGTAGCAGGTCGATCGGGCAATCATACGGTCTGTGAGGGGGTAATGTCGCTGCTTCCTTTTTATTAAAGACATCAGCGAATGACCAATATGGAATCGGGAGCCCTGGTAGATTAGTTGGTGTAGGAGAAGGATGGACGGGATGAACAGGAACCAAACACGTTTTGTGACAGTCCTGTCCCCAGCGAAGGATCTCTCCAGTCTGCCAGTCGAGCACGGGTGCATGCTTTTGGAGCCAAGGCAGACCTAGTAAGAAAGCGTGAGAGAGTCCAGGCAGAACATGAAACGAGATGCTCTCAGAATGCAACATTCCCACCTGCAGGGTTATGGCTTCAGTGATAAGTTGGATGGGACGTGGTAGGAGACCCCCGTCCACAGCAGCAACAGATACTGGTTCAACCAGAGGTTTGGTAGGAATGCGATATTTTTCTACTAGAGCCTGTGAAACAAGATTCCCGGCTGCTCCAGAATCAAGTTGAGCTAGTTAGAAATAACGGTTCTCACCGAGGAGAATTGAGACTGACAGCAGCAGAGATGAAGAGGATTTATTTTTGTCTAGGTGGACCTCTCCGAGCGAACCTAGACACAGGCGTTTCCCGACCTCTCTGGGCAGGTACGGATCCGGTGCTCCTTACTGCCACAGTAGAAGCAACTCCCCTCGGCACGGCGTAAGTCATGACGGGCTTTGACCATCTTGGTCTGGTCGACTTGCATGGGCTCGGAAGAGTGTACCTGAGGAGAAACGGAAGGAGTTACAGGTCTCTGAAAAGAAGGAGCTAGACGAGGAAACCTTCTCTCACGGGTGACCTCTTTAGCGCGCTCCTGGAACCGTAGATCAATTCGATTGGCCAGAGTTATTAGATCATCGAGAGAGGTTGGAATGTCCCGACCGGCAAGTTCATCTTTAATACGGCCGGACAGACCCTCCCAGAAGACGGATATCAGAGCGTCATTATCCCAAGCCAGCTCCGAGGCAAGGGTACGGAACCGTATGGCATATTGACCCACGGTGAGACTTCCCTGACGGAGACGCAGCAGAGATGATGCAGAGGAGGTCTTCCGTCCGGGTTCGTCGAATACCTTCCGGAAGGCTGAGAGAAAAGCAGACAGGTCAGACACCAGAGGATCTTCTCTCTCCCAAAGAGGATTTAGCCAGGCCAGGGCCTCTCCGGTGAGATGGGACATGATGAAGGCAATTTTGGCCCGGTCGGAGTTAAACTGGTGTGCCAGGAGTTCAAAATGCAGGGAGCACTGGTTAATGAAACCACGAGCCAGAGCAGGGTCGCCTCCAAACCGAGGGGGAGCTGAAAGTCGAGGTCCAGGAACGGAAACCACGGAATTAGTAAGCAGCGGAACTGCCGGATTGCGAGTCATAGCGCCCGCGGTGGTTGCTGGTGAAGTAGTCAGGGTGTCCAGGCGGGAATTAACATTCCGCAGGTGACCCAGGATGGACTCCTGTTGAGACCTCTGACGAGACAGTTCATGACACAGGTCAGAGAGCGAGGGAGTTTGGGTGCCACCGGGTTCCATGGCCCGAGCAAACTGTAACGGGTCTGGGAGGCGGAACCTCTGAGCTTTATTATACAAGGAGGCTTTCCTTGTAAAGGAGCGGGTGGCGCCCGGGGAGATGGACAGGGAGTCACGGCAAGTGACAGGGACAGTCTCTGGGTAGACGGGCAGGTAGTCACGGCAAGTGACCGGGGCAGTCTCTGGAGGGACAGGCAGGTAATCACGGCAAGTGATCGGGGCAGTCTCTGGAGGGACAGGCAGGTAGTCACGGCAAGTGATCGGGGCAGTCTCTGGAGGGACAGGCAGGTAGTCACGGCAAGTGACCGGGGCAGTCTCTGGAGGGACAGGCAGGTAGTCACGGCAAGTGACCGGGGCAGTCTCTGGAGGGACAGGCAGGTAGTCACGGCAAGTGACCGGGGCAGTCTCTGGAGGGACAGGCAGGTAGTCACGGCAAGTGACCGGGCAGTCTCTGGAGGGACAGGCAGGTAGTCACGGCAAGTGACCGGGGCAGTCTCTGGAATAACAGGTATATACGACCTGAGATGGTGGAGCCTCCCGGTAGGCTAGCAGGCAGATGACAGATGAACGCCCCCAAGTGAGCAGGCGAGAGTCTCTGGAATAGATGATGGTCACTGCATGTGACGTCCGAACCTCCGGGTAGGTCTGCAGGCAGATGGCAGATGAGCGCCCCCAAGTGAGCAGGCGAGGTTCTCTGGAATAGCTGATGGTCACCACCGGTGACGGCCGAACCTCCAGGTAGACTTGCGGACAGGTAGCAGGCAGCAAACTGGCAGGAGACAGGCAGGTAACTGGTAACGGACCCTGAGGGCTGAAGCAGAGTAAAACAGTGCAACAACAACATTGCTCGGGCACCTCCATTAAGGAGGAGGTGCTTTATATAAGGTGGAGTCCACCGGCATTGGCCGGGGACCTTTTTTGAAAGATGCGCGCGGCCCCTTTAAGAGCGGGGGCGTGCACGCGCGCGCGCCCTAAGCCCAGTGGCAGGGAAGGAGCGCGCAGCCCCAGCAGGGCGGAAGGAGGACGCTGTGTGAGGGTAAGGGGAGCGACGTCCCTGCCTGGCAGAGGACGCTGGCGCAGGGGAACAGCGTCCCTGCCTGGCAGAGGACGCCGGCGCTACAGTGTGTATATGTGTGTGTGTGTATTGAAGAATATTTCCTTAGAAGAATGTGTAAATGACATACAGAGTAATTCTGTATGTCAAAGTTCATGTTAAAATCGTATTGCAATCACATGGTATTCGGATGTCAATCGGATGCTAGGTGTGAAAAATCAGATTCTACTCGCATGAAAATCGCATGGCACGTTCATTACATTAGTCCTACTTTTCTGGACTGTAATCGGAACTTTTTTCACGCTAATGGGTATAAGCCCATAACATCTAATGTCCTGAAGCCATTGTCCCCTGTAAACAAACAAAAATAAAAGACAATATCTCTCACTTGTCCAAAGTTGAAAGAATCCAGAGTTACCAACGTCATAATCCATCTGTGCGACATTTGCTCTTGATGATAATCTTTATTTATATAGCGCCAACATATTCTGCAGCGCTTTACAATTCAACAGTTCTTATGCAACAATCATAACAAAGTTAACCACAATACAATAATTCATACAAAGATATTAACGACCCTGCCCGTAAGAGCTTACAATCTACAATGTGGTGGGAGTGACAAAGTACAGGGGCTTACTTACAATGATGGTTCAGCCATCTTGAGGAATTGGGGGTAGATAAAGGTTGGATGAGCTAGTCACCAGCCAATATTTGTAGTGCTTTTGGGTGCGATGGAGTTTAATAGAGGGTTATGAGGAAACGCTTCCGTTGAAGAGCTGGGGAAAATTACCCCCTTCAGCGAGAGTTGGCCTATGAACTGTGCTGACCTCAGTGAGCTCATCGCAGCTCACTGTGAGAAATCAGGGTGCAACGAGTCATTCTCCCCAGCTTTTCAACTTGAGCGGTCTGCTCAGCTCACCGCTTATGCTGATAAGCAAATGTCACACAGTTGGATTATGGCGTAGGACACTTTGGATTCTTTCAACTTTGGACAGCTGGGGATATTGTTGTTTTTTCATTTTGTTTCTTTACAGGGGACAATGGCTTCAGGGGATTAATTGTTAAGGTGAGTATAATATGATTTTATTTTTTTTATTTTATACTTAATTTTACTCTATGTAGACAGTGGGGGCTGAATACAACTCTCAATATTGTCCCCTGCTCACGTTGATCACAGGCAGAGCAGGGTATAATGATGTGAGCTGTCTTCAATACCTGGAGCCAGGGATCAGCGTGAGCAGTACCGCTGATTCCCAGGCTGATGTGTGTGACATCAAACTAATAGCAACGCCACAAAAGAGGACTGAAAATACTCCAAAAATTCAAAACTACAGCTGAAAAAGGGCAGCACCGCTTACCTGCCCAGGTCTCTGAACAAATGCACTACAGGATCCAACCATCCCACATAGCAAGATATTGGCACAACAGGTGCAAAATACTAAAAAAACAGCCACTCACAGCCTACCAATCAATGGAGGGGGTGAATTCTTAAACAGTCATGTCAGCGTGTCTTGTACACAGACACACGGTCCGTGGAAACACACTGACATGTGCGCAGATCCATTCACTTGAATGGGTCTACGTGTTTAAGTGTCTCCAGTACGTATGAAAACTGTCATCACATGTACCGGACACACTGACGTGTGAAGGAGGCCTTAAGGGGGACTCTCATTTCCAAGATCCTATCCCAAAATATAAAATTGACCAAGACTGACATATTTAGACCACCGTGAAAGAGAGCCAAAAAGCTCATTAAAAAGAAAGGAGCAACTCCATATCAATAATATATACCTATAACTCTGAAGGAGTAAAAAAATGCTCTCCAAAAACAAAAAGAAGAAAGTCAATAAGTAAATATGTATCAAAATTGTATTAATCGTTAAATAGACAAACAGTAATGGGCAGACAGCCCTATGCTGAACAAACACAAACGACGTGGAAAATGGGGGGAGAGAGGAGGAGCTGTTTGCACCACCTAGAGATCCTCCTACAACAGGCCCATGCAATATCACATGTAGCTGAAATAAGTATATGGGATAGTCACCACTCACATATGCATATACAAATACATAACAAATCACAAAGTGTGCAGCATATATTAATGTAGCGACTGCGCAGCTATAGTCGCGGCACAGTGGACAGGATGCGCCTATTGCACGAACCAAATAAGGTGCTTACCCATGTGGGGAGGGGATATCAGGTGGGGAGTGCACGCTCCAGCCTCAACCTGATATCCCTCACCACTGTCTATGGTCATAGTTTCATTATACTTTGAGTTGTATAGAATTATGTTTATAGAAATAATATAAAATATAAGGCATTGATATTGAAAAATAATAAAATCCGTTTTATTCTTGACAGATGACTGTGGTGTCAAACCAGATCCCTATGAAAAGCATGCCATTATTCCAGCTATAGCTCCAACCCTTCAGAGCAAAAATCAATCTTCGGAGCCTTTTCAATCAGTCACCTATTTGGATTCATCACAGACTGTTAAGCAGAATGAAAGCCACAAAAGTGATGTTGAACATCAAATAATTCCCACAGAGAAGAAAACATTTTCCTGTTCAGAATGTGGGAAATATTTTAAACATAAATCTAAATTGCTTATACATGAGAGAATTCACACAGGAGAGAAGCCATTTTCATGTCCAGAATGTGGGAAATGTTTTAAAAAAAAATCTAAATTGCTTATACATGAGAGAATTCACACAGGAGAGAAGCCATTTTCATGTCCAGAATGTGGGAAATGTTTTATCCAGAGATCAGTTCTTCTTACACATCAAAGAATTCACACAGGGGAGAAGCCGTATTCATGTCCAGAATGTGGGAAATGTTTTAACCGTAAGTCAAATTTGCTTACGCATTACAGTAGTCACACAGGGGAGAAGCCGTATTCATGTCCAGAATGTGGGAAATGTTTTATCCAGAGATCAGATCTTCTTAAACATCAAAGAATTCACACAGGGGAGAAGCCGTATTCATGTCCAGAATGTGGGAAATGTTTTAACCGTAAGTCAAATTTGCTTACGCATTACAGTAGTCACACAGGGGAGAAGCCGTATTCATGTCCAGAATGTGGGAAATGTTTTAGCCAGAGATCATATCTTCTTAAACATCAAAGAATCCACACAGGTGAGAAGCCATATTCATGTTCAGAATGTGGGAAATGTTTTACTAATAACTCAAGTTTGATTATACATTACAGAAGTCACACAGGTGAGAAGCCATATCCATGTTCAGAATGTGGGAAATGTTTTATCCAGAGATCAGATCTTCTTATACATCAGAGAAGTCACACTGGAGAGAAGCCATATTCATGTCCAGAATGTGGGAAATGTTTTATCCAGAGATCAGATCTTCTTATACATCAGAGAAGTCACACAGGAGAGAAGCCATATTCATGTCCAGAATGTGGGAAATGTTTTATCCAGAGATCACATCTTCTTAAACATCAAAGAATTCACACAGGGGAGAAGCCGTATTCATGTCCAGAATGTGGGAAATGTTTCAAGCGGAAATCATATTTCTGCGTACATCAGAGAACTCACACAGGTGAGAAGCCACATTTATGTCAAGAATGCGGGAAATGTTTTAGCCAGAGATCATATCTTCTTAAACATCAAAGAATCCACACAGGTGAGAAGCCATATTCATGTTCAGAATGTGGGAAATGTTTTACTAATAACTCAAGTTTGATTATACATTACAGAAGTCACACAGGTGAGAAGCCATATCCATGTTCAGAATGTGGGAAATGTTTTATCCAGAGATCAGATCTTCTTATACATCAGAGAAGTCACACAGGAGAGAAGCCATATTCATGTCCAGAATGTGGGAAATGTTTTATCCAGAGATCAGATCTTCTTAAACATCAAAGAATTCACACAGGAGAGAAACCATACTCATGTCCAGAATGTGGGAAATGTTATAGTTCGAGTTCAAAACTTGTTGCACATCAGAGAACTCATACAGGGTAGAAACTATTTTTTTGTTCAGAAGGTGGGAAATGTAATTCCTGGGTATCATATCTTCTTCATCATCTAAAAACTCATGTAGAGTGTGAAGGAAATAAATAATAGGGGAAATCAATAAGTCAGTAGAGTTACATTTAGTTGTCAAAACTGGATATACCAATATTGTAAGCAGAAAGGGGCTTTTGCTGGAGGAAGGGGACAATCCTGGCACCTTTGCTCCTGGATTCTCAGCTTAGAGGGACAATAGCAAATGGTCTGTACTAGAAGGAATATTTCCTATTGTCTGTATAATAAGGCACAGGTATTTGAAAGGGCACAACTTGGCTCATCCATCCATTCATAGACAGCGTCTTTAAACTCCCTCTCGACTTGCACCGTATAGATACGGCGCTGCAGGAGCTGTATTCCTGCAAACTGCCGTATAGATATGGCACTGTGATCAGGTAGATCAGCGATCTGTCATTACAGTTGATGTCCCATCCTGGGACAAAGTAAAAAAGTTAATAAAATGTAATTTTTTTTTTTTTTTTTTTTTAAAAATCACAAAATAAAGAACAAAAAAAGAAAATATTAATCCAATCAATACGTTTATTTATGTTTAAAATTAAATAAAAAGTACACGCATTTGGTATCGCCCCTTCTTGAACTACCCGACCTATAAAACTGTCCCACTAATCCCTATAAAACTGTCCGTTTCAGTGAACACTGTAGAAAATAAAAAAAGGCAAAAAACTATGCTTTATCATATTGCTGAACAAAAAGTGGAAAATACACTAAAAAAAAAATCAATCTACATAAAAATTGTACAGCTGAAAACGTCAACTTGTCTTGCAAAAAACAAGCAATCAAACGGGTCCGTCAGCAAAAAAATTAAGAAGTTATAGCTCTCATAATAAAGCAATTTTTTTTTTAATAAAAAACAGAAAAATAAGTGACGTATTGCTGAAATCGCACTGATCCGAAGAATAAAACTGACTTTTCAATTTTACTACATGCAGAACAGCATAAAAAAAATATATGAATTACTTTTTTGGTTCATTTTGTCTCCAAAAATTGGGAATAAAAAGCGATAAAAAAATGTCATGTGTCTGAAAATTATACCAATAAATGTCAATTCGTCCTGCAAAAAACAAGACCTCACATGACTGTCAGCAAAACTATGGAAAAATTATAGCTTTCAAAATATGGCTATGCAGTTTTTGCAATAAAAAGCGTCTTGGTGTGTGACAGAAGCCAAGCAAAAAAATATATAAATCTGGTGTGACGACAGCATTTCATCTTTATTATCCCAACGTCTATTTTCGGTAAGCCAGAAAGAATAGACTGTTATCTATGTGTTGAGTTTTACATTTATGCGTTTGTTCTTCAGTTGGTCAAGAACCATACACTGTTGTCTTATTAGTCTTAAACTTTGATTTTTTTTTTTTTATCATTTTGAATAGCTAATGTTTGCCTCTTGTATCAGCTCCTACAACTTATTGTCTGCTATCTTTAGTAGACCGTGATGCAGGGTAATTGAACAATGAATTTCTCCTTCGCCTCATTGGGGGACACACAGACCGTGGGTGTTATGCTGCTGCCACTAGGAGGACACTAAGCAATACATTAAGCACAAAAGATTAACTCCTCCTCCTGCAGTATACACCTCCTGTTGGCTCAATCCTGAACCAGTTCTTGCTTAGTGTCTGTAGGAGGCACTAGGGTCTGCTCTCAGACCCCACTTTTTTTCTGATTTTTTTCTGATTTAAACCTTTTATTATTTTTACTTTCTTCACGCACGGATGGGCGACGGGACTTGTACGAAAAGTCACGATCTCCCAAAAACCAACAACAGGCGGCATCGTGCGAGTGTCGCCTCCATGTACCCCTCCTGCCACGCTACCATGGGGCGACAGATCCCTGACACGGGCCGCTCTCCCCATGAGATATCCCACGAGGTAGATGACGGATTCGCGTGGCACCTTTGATTGAATATCCCGCTCACCTCTCCTGAAGCGGTGGCGGTCTGATGCATGAAAAATCCCTCTCCACCCCCCTAATGAAAGGGGTTGGTGGATTGAGGAAGTACGGTCATAAATGCTGTAATCCTGCGGTCTCCATCTTCGCCCTCCGCAGTGAGTATATCAGGAGAGCGATGTTGCCTCATGTCGCCGCGACCGCTTTAGCGTCGCATCGCGGCCGCAGCGTTGTTGCGCCGCGCCACTAGCGCTACAGTCGCGCCGCTACCGCTATATTCGCGCCGCGGACACGGCCTTAAATATACTCCCCGGCTTCGGCTCCGGGGTAGGCCGCAAAAAATTTAGGCCCCGGCTTCGGGCCGGCATAGGCCGCATCTTCTAAATTTAGTCCCCGGCTTCGGGCCGGGATAGGCCTCAAGGGAAGGGGCGGGCCAAACGGCTCCGCCCATCTCTAACGCTATTGGCCAGCGTTAGATCACATGGGTCTCTCTTCTGGGTCCTCCCCCTCTCCTCCCACTGCCTCTGGCGCTTCTCGTACCACACGAGAAGCGCTGCTATAATCTCGGGCGCCATCTTTTTGGTGGAGCAGCGCTGGCAGACGCTGTTCTCCTTCTTCCCTGCACAGGACCTGGGTAAGTGCACGCTGCGACTAGGTCGGCACAGCGATTAACCCTTCTACTGCAGCAGGCTCCAAAAATTGCAGAAAATATGTCGCAATCAAAGGAAGCTAAAAAGTCTAAAAACTACACTGTAGTATATGCCGCCTGCATTGCATGCAACGCTTCACTGCCGTCAAAGCATGGTTCCCAATTCTGTACAACATGTGCCCAAGAGCCCACTGCTTCTGCCGCTCAGGAGCCCCCTACTACCGTTCAGGAGTCTCTGCCTATTCCTGATCCCATTGAGCCAGGTCATTCAGGATGGCCAGAATTTCTGGCGCATTCCATGGATTCTCTGACTAGGGCCTTGGATACTTTCCGCGGCTCCTCTTCTTCCCAGGGCGTCCTTTTTCCAGAAAGGGGCCCGTTAGCCTTCAGAGAGACCTCATCTGACAGGGGCCGACCCTCGGCGTCCGCAAAGCGGTCGTCCAGAAAACGCCATAATGCGTCTCCCAATCCATCCAGCGGTTCGGCATCGGCGAGCTCAGGCTCTCGCTCCCCCTCGCCCAGATATCGTAGTGATCATGATTCCGAATACGAGTCGGACATTGGTGATGACCCCAACTCGCCAGAATTTCAGGAATCGTTAGATTCTCTCATTGAGGCAATTAATAAAATCCTCAAACTAGATGAAGAACCTGGGTCTCCACCAAATCACCCTATCTCTTTCAAAAGAGCTAAACGTACTCACAAGGTGTTTAGTAATCACCCTGAATTTACGGAAATTGTCCAGGGACAGAGGGAGCGTCCAGACAAACGTTTTTCAGGGCTGAAAGCTCGTTACCCATTTTCAGCAACTGTAGCGAAAGAGTGGACTGAATCTCCAGTGGTAGATCCCCCAGTATCTCGCCTATCTTCAAAAACCCTGCTCTCTGTGTCAGATAGTTCATCCATTAGGAACCCGTCTGACAAACAAATTGACAACCTCGCTAAATCAATTTTTGAGGCGGCTGGAGCCTCTCTCTCTCCCTCCTTTGCCTCCACCTAGGTAGCAAGGGCCATGGTGGCTTGGGTTGTGGACCTAGTTAAAACAACTAGCGATATCTCTTTCACCCGAGGCACGTAATCTGGCCTATCAGATTACTCGGGCAGGTGACTACATGGTTCATGCGTCCCTAGATGCAGCTCATTGCGCTGCACTCACAGCAGCCAATGCTATCGCCATTCGGAGGTCCCTCTGGCTCCGAGAGTGGCGTGCAGATGCTGCTTCAAAGAGAACTTTGACTTCGCTGCCTTATCTTTCAGGACGTCTTTTTGGAGACCGTCTTGATCAAATTATTTCTGACGCCACTGGGGGCAAGAGCAAATTTCTTCCGCAGCGCAGAATCAATCGACCTTTTCGGTATCAATACCAAGGTCGTTCCCGGCCATTTCGTAGCTCCTTTAATTGGTCCTCCACCTCGACCTCGTCTCGAGCACCCCGTCCATCTCGCAGAGATAGGGGCTCGCAACCATCGTCCAGGTCCTCTCAGCCCTGGAGAAACAGATTTTCTCAGGCGGGAAATAGGAGCTCCTCTTCTCGCAAACAGTCTTCCCAATGACTCCTTACCAAGGACGGGGGACCCAAACAAGGTAGGCGGCCGCCTACTCTTGTTTCGCGAGGTCTGGGGTCGGTCATTCAGGACCGGTGGGTCCTCGATCTTGTACACTCCGGCTACAAGATCGAATTCTTGTCCCTCCCCCCAACACGTTTCTTTCAGTCACGTCCCCCCAAGTCCAAGGATTTCATAGTCCCCTTCCTCCAGGCTCTGGACATACTTCGTGCCAGCGGCGTCATCGTCCCAGTCCCTCACAGGGAAAGATTCAAAGGGTTTTACTCAAACCTCTTTGTGGTTCCCAAGAAGGACGGCTCCTTGCGTCCTATTCTAGACCTAAAATTACTAAACAAGTTTATCAGAATCCGTCATTTCAGGATGGAATCCCTCCGTTCTGTGGTCGCATCTCTAGAAAGGAAAGAATACTTGGCGTCTATAGACATCAAGGATGCGTATCTACACATTCCAATTTTCAGAGGTCATCAAAAGTTTCTGCGTTTTGCTGTCGGAGAGGATCATTTTCAATTTGCCGCTCTGCCTTTCGGTCTAGCAACCGCCCCCAGAGTGTTCACAAAGGTCATGGCGGCCGCCATGTCAATTTTACACTCTCGGGGTGTGGTAGTCCTCCCGTATCTGGACGACCTACTCATCAAAGGTCCGTCTTTTCAGGCCTGCGCAGAAAGTGTCGAGATCACTATCGACACCCTTTCTCGTTTGGGCTGGCTAATCAATTTGGACAAGTCTCTTCCCATTCCGTCTCAGAAGATTCCTTTTCTGGGAATGATTCTGGACACCTTCCAAGGGTTGGTATCTCTCCCTCCAGAGAAGATCAACTCTCTGAGACGGGGAGTACTCCTGTTGTTTCTAGGCCACTCGCACTCTCTGCGGAGCGCGATGCAGGTCCTGGGGAAAATGGTAGCGTCCATCGAGGCAGTACCATTCGCTCAGTTCCACCTTCGTCCTCTTCAACAGGAGCTAATATCACTTTGGGACAGGAACCCTGCGTCTTTAGGTCGCCACTTCCGTCTGTCTCCCACAGTCAGAAGCTCCTTAAAATGGTGGACAAAGGCTTCATCTCTGAATCAGGGAAAATCCTTTCTGCCGATCCATTGGCTGGTGGTGACCACCGATGCCAGTCTCCTCGGATGGGGAGCAGTGTTCCTCCATCACACGGCTCAAGGCCGATGGTCTCTATCAGAGACCCGTCTTCCGATCAACATCCTGGAAATCAGAGCTATCAAGTTAGCTCTAGTGCAGTTCCATCATCTACTGGCCGGACGTCCCATCCGGATTCAGTCAGACAACGCCACGGCCGTGGCGTATATCAACCGCTAGGGGGGCACTCGGAGCAGAACAGCTATGCTCGAGGTATCGCACATCCTGCGCTGGGCCGAGGCAAACCGCTCGCCCATCTCCGCGGTTCACGTCCCGGGAGTGGACAATTGGGAGGCCGACTTCCTCAGTCGCCAAGGCTTAGACTCAGGGGAATGGTCCCTTCACCCGGAAATGTTTCAACTCATTTGCCAGCGTTGGGGAATTCCGGATGTGGATCTCATGGCATCCAGATTGAATGCCAAAGTTCAGACTTTCATAAGTCGATCACGCGATCCATTAGCCATCAGCTCGGATGCGCTAGTTCTCCCTTGGAGTCAATTTCGCCTTCCTTACATCTTCCCACCTCTTCCGTTAATCCCCAGGGTGATTCGGAAGATCAAAGCGGAAGGCGTTTCTCTCATTCTGGTCGCTCCGGACTGGCCTCGCCGTCCGTGGTATGCGGAACTAGTGCGTCTTGTCGCAGACGTTCCCTGGAGATTACCAGATCGTCCGGACCTTCTTTCACAGGGTCCAATTTACCATCACAATTCGAAAGCGCTGAATTTGACGGTATGGCCATTGAAGCCTGGATCTTAAGTCAGGCTGGTTTCTCTAACAACGTGGTTTCAACAATGATCAATGCCAGGAAGCCGGCTTCCGCACGCATTTATCATCGAGTCTGGAAGACATTTTTTTCTTGGTGTAAAGACAAGGGTCGTTCCCCTTTGGTTTTTTCTATCCCTTCCATTCTAGAGTTTCTTCAAACAGGAATGGATTCAGGGTTAGCTCTCTCCTCTCTCAAGGGACAGATTTCTGCGTTGTCTGTCCTTTTCCAACGACGGATCGCATCTAAGTCTCAGGTCAGGACCTTTATTCAGGGAGTGTCACATCTTGTTCCGCCCTACAAGAGGCCTTTAGAGCCTTGGGACCTTAATTTGGTCCTCAGTGCCTTACAGGAATCACCCTTCGAACCTTTGTCTGAAGTGTCCTTATCGCTTCTCTCCTGGAAGGTTGTCTTCCTAGTGGCGATTACCTCTATCAGACGGGTATCGGAGTTGGCAGCCTTATCTTGTAAATCTCCTTTCCTTATTTTTCACCAGGACAAGGTTGTTCTTAGAACGTCTCCTTCTTTCACGCCTAAGGTCGTTTCGGATTTTCACATCAATGAGGAGATAGTTTTGCCTTCGTTCTGTCCGGCGCCGATTCACCGTACTGAAAAAGCTCTTCACACCCTGGATTTGGTGAGAGCTCTCCGAAGGTATATTTCAAGAACGGCGCCTTTCCGAAAATCGGACGCTCTGTTTGTGCTTCCGGAAGGACGCAGACAGGGTCTTCCTGCTTCCAAGGCCACGTTAGCCAGATGGATTCGCTCTGCGATCCAAGAGGCGTATCGTGTTAAAGGTCAGCCTATCCCGGCTGGGATTAAGGCACACTCCACTCGATCTGTGGGGGCCTCCTGGGCCATTCGGCACCAGGCTTCGGCACAGCAAGTGTGCAAGGCTGCGACTTGGTCCAGTCTTCATACTTTCGTCAAGCATTATCAAATTCATGCTCAGGTTTCTTCAGATGCGGCACTTGGCAGGCAAATTCTGCAATGAGCTGTTGCGCATCTGTAAGTTGACGTTAACCAGTTAAGCGTTTTGTATGCATAAGTTTTCACGAGGCTCCATCTGTTGATGGTTTCCCACCCAGGGACTGCTTTGGGACGTCCCACGGTCTGTGTGTCCCCCAATGAGGCGAAGGAGAAAAGGAGATTTTTGTGTACTCACCGTAAAATCCTTTTCTCCGAGACGCTCATTGGGGGACACAGCTCCCACCCTTGTTTAATTTGAAGCCTCGTTGTATATTTGTAACTAGTTATTTGATTTGTGACATATTGCACTCTGTTATGAGCTCCTACTGCTTTGGCACCGAACTGGTTCAGGATTGAGCCAACAGGAGGTGTATACTGCAGGAGGAGGAGTTAATCTTTTGTGCTTAATGTATTGCTTAGTGTCCTCCTAGTGGCAGCAGCATAACACCCACGGTCTGTGTGTCCCCCAATGAGCGTCTCGGAGAAAAGGATTTTACGGTGAGTACACAAAAATCTCCTTTTTTACTTAATATGTTGAGTGACCGTTGTGTGGGTCCTGTGGCTTGTTGACAGGATTAAAACCTATGCAAATTAATTAAGAAGTCAAACCGTCCAAATTGGCCTCATCACATCTTCCTCTGGATGCTGGCTTGAAGGACAACAGTTGTGAGCTATAGGCCGGGGTCAGACACAACTACAAAAAATCGGACCGTTTTAGTCGGTCGATTATCGTACCAAAATGAAAACATCACACATCACACATCCGCCTGGCATCCGATTTTCCTTCAAAGATGCGATTTAGTCGCATGTGTGTGTGTACCTTGTAACATCCGATTTTCATCCGACTTGCGAGAATTTCTCGCAGGCTTGCAAAACTGACATATAATGGATCCAAAAGAATAGTATTTAAATCACAAAAGAAAGAATAGATATATACACATAGAACACATATATATATATATATATATATATATATATATATATATATACATGTAATTGTGACGTGTGAGTGTGTGTGTGTGTGTATAATATATATATATATATATATATATATATATATATATATATATATAGTTCCTAGACTTCTACATACTGTCATAGCCGCTAATTCAATTGCCGGCTTTTGTGAAATCACAGAAGCCGACATGAAATGATACATTGTTTAGACACAGTTAACCATGTCATTTCCTGTATTTTGATATATGGTTTGAACTTACAATTACATAAGTGTATGTGTGCAAAATTTCAGACATGTAGGGGTTAATTAAAGGTGTAAATTCGTTGTAAAAAAATGCGTGGGCTCCCGCTGTATTTTCTCCACCAGACAGACAAAGCAAGCGAGTGGGGGCAGATAATAATAGCCTAGGGAGGGTACATTTTTTTTGTGCCCCCCCTGGCTACTAACATCTGCCCCCAGACACCCCAGAAAGGGCAAATCTCTAATTAGATTTGCCCTTTCTGGCACTTTGCCCGTCTATTACCATTGCCCTGTAGCGGTGGCGAATGGGTTAATAAGGGGTTAAAGCCACCTTGCAATTGAAAGGTGACTGTAAGCCAGGTTAATAAAATTTACCCTCCCTAGGCTATTATTATCTGCCCCCACTCTCTTGCTTTGTCTGTCTGGTGGAGAAAATACAGCGGGAGCCCACGCATTTTTTTTCAACGAATTTACACCTTTAATTAACCCTACATGTCTGAAATTTGGCACACATACACTTATGTAATTGTAAGTTCAAACCATATATCAAAATACAGGAAATGACATGGTTAACTGTGTCTAAACAATGTATCATTTCATGTCGGCTTCTGTGATTTCACAAAAGCCGGCAATTGAATTAGCGGCTATTACAGTATGTAGAAGTGTAAGAACTATAAATATGTGTATATCTATTCTTTCTATTCTTTATTAACCCCTTCCCGACCCATGACGCCACGTAGGCGTCATGAAAGTCAGTGCCAATCCGACCCATGACGCCTATGTGGCGTCATGAAAGGATCGCGTCCCTGCGGGTCGGGTGACCGGGGTCACTGAAAGGTCACCCGACCCGCCGGCACAGGACCCTTTGTGCTTCACCACAGGGGGGTTGGCTTAACCCCCCGTGGCCACGATCGCTCTGATTGGCTGTTAAAAGTGAAACAGCCAATCAGAGCAATCTGTAATATTTCACCAATATAATTGGTGAAATATTACAATCCAGCCATGGCCGATGCTGCAATAGCATCTGCCATGGCTGGACACCGAGCCCTGACCCCCCCACACGGATTCACGGCGGCGATCGGCCGCCGCCACCGAAAGATGGCAGCGGTCGGTCTCCGCCGTCACTAAAAGCTCCCCTCGTCCTGGCCTCCGCTGCCCCCACCTTCTGATCCCCCCCCCTCACTTCCGTCCCCCATACTCACCTCTCCCGGTCCACCGATGTCCCTGGATCCTTCCCGGCGGCTGCCCGGGATTCTTCATGGGCGCCGCCATCTTGGAAAATGGCTGGTGCATGCGCAGTGCGCCCGCCGGCCGGCGCATGCGCAGTGCGCCCTGCATAGTAAAAAAATTTATTTTGATCACTGTGATAAACTGTCACAGTGATCAAAATAAAAAAAAGTAAGTGAACCCCCCCTGTCATAGGTAGGGACAAATAATAAAGAATTTTTTTTTTTTCCTATTAGGCCCTGTGCACACGTTGCAGATTTTGGTGCGGATCCGCAGCTGATTTCGCTGCTGATCCGCAGCTGATTTCGCTGCTGATCCGCAGCTGATTTCGCTGCTGATTTCGCTGCTGATCCGCAGCGGATTTCGCTGCTGATCCGCAGCGGATTTCGCTGCTGATCCGCAGCGGATTTCGCTGCTGATCCGCAGCTGATTTCGCTGCTGATTTCGCTGCTGATCCGCAGCTGATTTCGCTGCTGATTCGCTGCTGATTGCGCTGCTGATCCGCAGCGAAATCAGCAGCGAAATCAGCAGCGAAATCAGCTGCGGATCAGCAGCGAAATCAGCTGTGGATCCGCAGCTGATTTCGCTGCTGATCCGCAGCTGATTTCGCTGCTGATCCGCAGCTGATTTCGCTGCTGATCCGCAGCTGATTTCGCTGCTGATCCGCAGCGGATTTCGCTGCTGATCCGCATTGGATTTAGCTGCTGATCCAGAAACCATGTACAGTACAATGCAAATAAATGGTAAAAAAAAAACGCTGTGCACATGCTGCAGATTTTTCAGCGCAGATTTGCTGCGGTTTTAAATCCGCAGCATGTCAATTCTTTGTGCGGATTCCGCAGCGATTTTACACCTATTCCATTATAGGCGTAAAACCGCAGAGAAAAACCGCAGCAAATCCGCGCCAAATACGCAGGTAAAAGGCAGGTCGTTTTACCTGCGGATTTTAGAAAAATCCGCAAGTGAATCCGCAACGTGTGCACGGGGCTTTAGGGTCAGGCTGGGTTCATATTGCATTATGGCAGTCCGTTAGATGAACTGCGTTTCACCGCGGTATAACGCGGTGTAACGCAGTCCGTTAACGCTGCCATTCACCCCATTTGTGTGCGCATGGCATGCGTTTGCGACGTGTCGTCATTCAGTGACGGAGCCTTGGACGCAGGCTGCAGCGTCTGGGCTCCATCACCGCTAGCACAGATGAATCATCGCTGATTCCTCTGCACTAGCGGGTATAGCATAACGCAATCGCGTTATGCTATACCGTTACCAGCCGGTCAACGCTACGTGTTGAACGGGCTGGTAAAACGCAATATGAACCCAGCCTTAGGGTTAGAACTAGGGTTAGTGTTAGAACTAGGGTAAGGGTTGGAATTAGGGTTAGGGTTGGAATTAGGGTTAGGGTTGGGATAAGCGTTAGGGGTGTTTTGGGGTTAGGGTTGGGATTAGGGTTAGGCTTGTGGTTAGGTTTATGGTTAGAGTTGGGATTAGGGTTAGGGGTGTGTTGGGGTTAGGGTTTGTATTAGGGTTAGGGGTGTGTTGGGGTTAGGGTTGGAGTTAGAATTGAGGGGTTTCCACTATTTAGGCACATCAGGGGGTCTCCATACGCGACATGGTGCCACCATTGATTCCTGCAAATTTTGCGTTCAAAAAGTCAAACAGTGCTCCCTTTATTCCAAGCCCCGACGTGTGCCCAAACAGTGGTTTACCCCACATATGGGGTATCAGCGTACTCGGGAAAAATTGCACAACAACTTTGGGGGTCTAATTTCTCCTGTTACTGTTGGGAAAAAAAATTGGGGACTAAAAAAGTTATTTTTTGTGGAAAAAAAATGATTTTTTATTTTCACGGCTCTGCGTTATAAACTTCTGTGAAGAACTTGGGGGTTCAAAGTGCTCACCACACATCTAGATAAGTTCCTTGCGGGGTCTAGTTTCCAAAATGGGGTCACTTGTGGGGAGTTTATACTGTTTAGGCACATCAGGGACTCTGCAAACGTAACATGACGCCCGCAGACCATTCCATCAAGTCGGCATTTCAAAACGTCACTACTTCCCTTCCGAGCCCCGAAGTGTGCCCATACAGTAGTTTTCTCCCACATATGGGATATCAGCGTACTCAGGACAAATTGGACAACAACTTTTGAGGTCTAATTTCTCCTGTTACCCTTGGGAAAATAAAAAAATTGGGGACTAAAAGATCATGTTTGTGGAAAAAAATGATTTTTTTATTTTCATGGCCCGGCGTTATAAACTTCTGTGTAGCCCTTGGGGGTTCAAAGTGCTCACTACACATCTAGATAAGCTCCTTGGGGGGTCTAGTTTCCAAAATGGGGTCACTTGTGGGGGGTTTCTACTGTTTAGGCACATCAGGGGCTCTGCAAATGCAACATGACGCCCACAGAACATTCCATCAAGTCTGCATTCCAAAATGGCGCTCCTTCCCTTCTGTGCTCTCCCATGCGCCAAAACAGTGGTTCCCCCCCCACATATGGGGTACCAGTGTACTCAGGACAAACTGTACAACAACTTTTGTGGTCCAATTTCTCCTGTTACCCTTGTGAAAATAAAAAATTGCGGGTTAAAAAAATCAGTTTTTGAGGAAAAAAATGATTTTTTATTTTCACAGCTCTGCATTACAAACTTCTGTGAAGCACGTGGGGGTTCAAGGTGCTCACCACACATCTAGTTAAGTTCCTTGAGGGGTCTAGTTTACAAAATGTGGTCACTTGTGGGGGGTTTCTACTGTTTAGGCACATCAGGGGCTCTGCCCGCCCGCAGACCATTCCATCAAGTCGGCATTTCAAAGCGTCACTACATCCCTTCCAAGCCCTGACGTGTGCCCAAACAGTGGTTCTCCCCCACATGTGAGGTACTAGCATACTTAGGACAAATTAGACAACAACTTTTGGGGTCCAATTTCTCCTGTAACCATTGTGAAAATAAAAAATATGGGGCTAAATAATCCATTTTTTGAGAAAAAAAAATGATTTTTTATTTTCACGGCTCTGCGTTATAAACTTTTGTGAAGCACCTGGGGGTTCAAAGTGCTCACTGTGCATCTGCATAAGTTTCTTAGGGGGTCTAGTTTCCAAAATGGGGTCATTTGTGGGGGAGCTCCAAAGTTTAGGCATACAGGGGCTCTCCAAACATGACATGGTGTCCGCTAACGACTGGAGCTAATTTTCCATTCAAAAGTCAAATGGCGCTCCTTCCCTTCTGAGCCCTGCCGTGCGCCCAAACAGTGGTTTATGACCACATATGAGGTATCGGTGTACTCAGGAGAAATTGCCCAACAAATTTTAGGATCCATTTTATACTGTTGCCCATGTGAAAATGAAAAAACTGAGGCTAAAAGAAAATTTTTGTGAAAAAAAAAAAGTACTTTCTTTTTTTTATGGATCAATTTGTGAAGCACCTGGGGGTTCAAAGTGCTCACTCTGCATCTAGATAAGTTCCTTGGGGGGTCTAGTTTCCAAAATGGGGTCACTTGTGGGGGAGCTCCAATGTTTAGGCACACAGGGACTCTCCAAATGCGACATGGCAACCGCTAAATATTCCAGCATATTTTCCATTCAAAAGTCAAATGGCGCTCCTTTCCTTCTGAGCCCTGCCGTGCGCCCAAACAGTGGTTTATGACCACATATGAGGTATCGGTGTACTCAGGAGAAATTGCCCAACAAATTTTAGGATCCATTTTATCCTGTTGCCCATGTGAAAATGAAAAAACTGAGGCTAAAAGAAAATTTTTGTGAAAAAAAAGTACTTTCTTTTTTTTACGGATCAATTTGTGAAGCACCTGGGGGTTCAAAGTGCTCACTCTGCATCTAGATAAGTTCCTTGGGGGGTCTAGTTTCCAAAATGGGGTCACTTGTGGGGGAGCTCCAATGTTTAGGCACACAGGGACTCTCCAAATGCGACATGGCAACCGCTAAATATTCCAGCATATTTTCCATTCAAAAAGTCAAATGGCGCTCCTTTCCTTCTGAGCCCTGCCGTGCGCCCAAACAGTGGTTTATGACCACATATGAGGTATCGGTGTACTCAGGAGAAATTGCCCAACAAATTTTAGGATCCATTTTATCCTGTTGCCCATGCAAAAATGAAAAAATTGATGCTAAAAGAAAAATTTTGTTGGAAAAATTTAAATGTCCATTTTTTCCTTCCACGTTGCTTTAGTTCCTGTGAAGCACCTGAAGGGTTAATAATCTTCTTGAATGTAGTTTTGAGTAGCTTGAGGGGTGCAGTTTTTATAATGGTGTCACTTTTGGGTATTTTCTGCCATATAGACCCCTCAAAGTGACTTCAAATGTGAGGTGGTCCCTAAAAAAAATGGTTTTGTAAATTTTGCTGTAAAAATGAGAAATCGCTGGTCAACTTTTAACCCTTATAACTTCCTAACAAAAAAAAATGTTGTTCCCAAAATTGTGCTGATGTAAAGTAGACATGTGGGAAATGTTATTAACTATTTTGTGTCACATAACTCTCTGGTTTAACAGAATAAAAATTCAAAATTTGAAAATTGCGAAATTTTCAAAATTTTGGCCAAAGTTCCATTTTTTTCACAAATAAACGCAAAAATTATCGACCTAAATTTACCACTAACATGAAGCCCAATATGTCACGAAAAAACAATCTCAGAATCGCTAGGATCCGTTGAAGCGTTCCTGAGTTATTACCTCATAAAGGAACACTGGTCAGAATTGCAAAAAATGGCAAGGTCTTTAAGGTCAAAATAGGCTGGGTCATGAAGGGGTTAAAGCTGTCAGTGTGATTTTACAGTATAGCGGGGATGATTTGCCGGCTTTTCTAAAGGACACCGATGCGATTTAATCGCAAGTCACACGTGCGGTCCGTTTGTAATCCGATTTTTCATCGCTCCCATAGACTTGCATTGGCGATAGTCGACCCACAATCGGTGACAATCGCAGCATGCTGCGATTGCACTCGGACGTTTAAAACGGACCACAAAAAATCTGATACTGGGAGCTGCTACATAGATTAACATAGGTCCGACTGCAATGCGATATTTCATCGTATTGCAGTCGTCCGATTCTGTCGCCAGTGTGGCTCCGGCCATATAATTGGAATATGCCTCTAACAATATACATCAAGACAGCCAGAGAGCCAAGGGATCCACAGAACTAGAGACCTGGATAAATTTCAAAAGGGGTATAATTTGCAAAATGGGGTTACTTTAGGGGGGATACTGCTCTTCTAGCACTTAGTGGCTCTGTATATGGAGTCTGCAAACTATTCTAGAAAAATCTGCACTCCAGGGGGAAAATAGCGCTCCGTCCCTCCTGAGTCTCGCTGTATGGCTAAGCCATACTAAAACAAGATTTTGGTGGTAAAAATGTTATTATTTTATCTTCACCGCCCAATAGTGTAACATTTTCATGGTTCAACGTTAACTTCTGTCAAGCACCTGTGGGTTTAAGGTGCTCACCACACATCTAGATAAATTCCTTGATGGATCTAGTTTCCAAAATGGAAGTCACTTGTGCGTGGTTTCCACTGTTTAGGCACATCAGGGGCTCTGCAAATGCAACATGATGCCTGCACAACATTCCATCAAAATCTGGTTCCACAATTTAACTCAATATTTTCTCAGGCCTGCCATGCGCCCAAACA
>JARQOD010004505.1:25935-28435 GCA_033576555.1 Oophaga sylvatica
GGCCCTTCCTTAGCCTTAGGGGCAGTTCAGGGGCCCAGATTACTCATCCCCTGTATTTCTACAACTGCCCCGTGACAGACAGTGACCACTGGAAACGTTCACAGCAAATGTATTTTTAAATGTCCACACTCACACAGTGTACAGCATACAGAATCCTCCGGATCGCAGCAGGGAAACAAAAAAAACAGTCCGTGGGAGTTCGGTTTCTTGAGGGCGACAGCACCACCGTATCAAACTGAGGGGTGCCATGAGTTCACTCTGCTGGCTCTGTGTTAACTGCGCAATGCAGTGTATATATACAGGACATTAGAAGTGGTACTGTGCAGTGTATACATACAGGACAGGAGGAGTGGCACTGTGCAGTGTATATACAGGAGAAGTGGCACTGTGCAGTGTATATATGCAGGACAGGAGGAGTGGTACTGTGCAGTGTATATATACAGGACAGGAGGAGTGGTTGTTGTGAATGTGTTAGAGGTGAGTTCTGAGCAGAAGCTCCCTCTGGTGGTTGCAGACAGTGCTGAACGATTAAGTGAAAATTGGCAATCAGGAGTTACAGACTGGTCCTATATAACGGAGGTTCCCTCCCATCAGGGTTGCCGGTGATCAATTGTTCTTGTCTCAACTGTGTTTCCTGGTTCACTTGGAAGCTTGCTGAATTTTGCCTCTTCTCCTGCTCTCAGATAAGAAATTTTCTATTTTTATTTTTGTGTTTGCTTTTTGCATTGTTTCCTGCACTTTAGTGGAGGTCAGCCAGGTCCCCTCCGGGGGCTTGTGCTCCTCTCAGTTTGTCTGAGCCACTGTTTGTTCTTTTGCCTTTTCCAGTTTTTTTTAGTGGCTGCGGCTTAGTTTTGTTACACCAGAGAACTAATTTAGGTGGTAGAGGTCGTGTGATCTCAGGTGTTTTTGCAATTAGTAGAGTTGGTACTTTTTAGGGTTTTTTGGGATTGCAGTAAGTGTCCTTCCTATCCTTTTCTGTCTAGGAAGATTGGGCCCCAACGTTTGCTCATACTATTTTCTGTCTGTGTCTGTATTTCCTCTTGTCTAACAGCCATTACATGTTTGGGGGCTTCCTATGTTCTTTGGGGATCTGCTCCGGGGCAGATAGCTTTCCTCTTTCTATCTTTAGGTGTAGTTAGTTTCTCAGGCTGTGACGAGGCGTCTAGGACCAACGTAGGTACGCTCCACGGCTGCCTTTAGTTGTGGTGGTTAGTCAGGGTACTGCAATCCCATAGATTCCAACCTATCTGGTGTATTTCCTTTTTTGCCTGCTCTCCTCAGCTACCAAATCATAACAAAGCACATTTTGTACCTTTAAAGGGCCTCCCGAATGCTGAGACTCTATCTAAACTATTCATTGAGCAAGTGATCCGGTTGCATGGTGTGCCTGTCAGTGTGGTGTCTGATAGAGGGGTGCAATTCGTGGCAAAATTCTGGAGGGCTTTTTGTAAAAGGCTGGGCATCAGTCTGACCTTTTCATCGCCCTACCATCCCAAGACCAACGGTCAGACTGAAAGGACCAATCAGTCTTTGGAGCAGATTTTACGGTGTCTTGTCACATCTAGACAGGATGATTGGTTCTCTGCAATACCTACAGCAGAATTCGCTTTCAATAATCGTGTCAAACAGTCCACTGGTACTTCATTTTTCTGCAACTATGGGTTTCACCCTCATTTTGGCGAGTTTTCCCGGCTGGATTCGGGATATCCAGGGGCTGATTCGGCCTTTCTGCGGTTGGGAGAGGTCTGGAGGGAGGTTCAGAGAAACATTGGGGAGGCTCAGGGCAAATAAAAAATTTTTGCAGATAAACGACGTTCTGTGGGTCTGGCTTATCAGGTGGGGGATAAGGTATGGTTATCCACCAAAAATATAAGGCTGAGAATTCACTCGGCTAAGTTGGGTCCCAATTATATTGGTCCGTATGAAATTTTAGAGGTGATTAATCCTGTGGCCTTTCGCCTGCGCTTGCCTCAGTTGTTGCGGATCCCCAATGTGTTCCATAAGGCGCTTCTGAAGCCGTCTGTGCCTTCCTCTGGTGAGTCTCCCTCACACCCGCCGCCTGTTGTGGTAGATGGACAGACCGAGTACGAGGTGGAACAGGTGGTGGATTCTCGTATGCTCCGCCGTTCACTTCAGTACTTGGACCATTGGAAAGGGTACGGTCCTGAGGACAGTCATGGGTGCCGGCGCATTTGGTCCATACTGATCGGTTGGTCCGGGCCTTTCACGCTCGTCATCCAGGGAAGCCTGGGGGTCCGGTGGCCCCCCCCTTGAGAGGCGGGTACTGTCATGGTCCAGTCCGGAGTGAATATTCTGCTGTCCTCTCCCAGGACTGGTCATGCGGGGGTTAATTTCCTCAGCCTCGTTCTGAAGCTAGCTGGGCTATTTCAGTCCGTCACAGCCTGCTGACCAGTGTTAGTGATAGCTCAAGCTTACAGTTTAGAGCCTCTGACCCTTGTTCCTTGGTGATCCTCCTGCCTTTGACTTGTTTTCTCATGTA
>JARQOD010004505.1:30935-54411 GCA_033576555.1 Oophaga sylvatica
TTTTCTCCGAGACGCTCATTGGGGACACAGGACTGTGGGTGTATGCTACTGCCGCTAGGAGGCTGACACTAAGTAAACATGAAAAAAGGTTAGCTCCTCCTCCGCCGTATACACCTCAGCACTGGCCGCAGGCAAACCCAGTTTAGTGCAAAAAGCAGTAGGAGGCTAAAGAATAAATCAGTGTTAACACAGGTACAATATATCCAGAAGTAAATCTACTGATATAGACCCAAAAAATAGAATTAACTCCAAAACTAAGCCATCCGGCTATTAGGGAGGGTGCTGTGTCCCCCAATGAGCGTCTCGGAGAAAAGGATTTTACGGTGAGTAACACAAAAATCCGTATTTCTCCTTCGTCTCATTGGGGGACACAAGACTGTGGGACGTCCCAAAGCAGTCCCTTGGGTGGGAAACCGTCTCCACAGTGTAATTTATAACCAGGCATTGCCTATAGGTGCGCTACCGCGCCCTGAAGAATCCTTCTACCCAGACTTGCATCCGCTGAAGCCTGAGTATGGACATTATAATGTTTGGAGAAAGTATGCAGACTGGACCAGGTTGCCGCCTTACAAACCTGTTCCGCCGAAGCCTGATGCCGAAGAGCCCAGGAGGCACCCACTGCTCTGGTGGAGTGAGCCTTGATTCCTGCGGGAACCACAGCGCCTCTGATGCGGTAGGCCTCCTGAATGGTTAACCGTATCCATCTGGCTAAAGTTGACCTAGAGGCAGCGAGTCCCTTCTTGCGACCTTCGGGGAGGATAAACAGCGTGTCCGTCTGCCGAAAGGATGCCGTCCGAGATACATATCTCCTGAGTGCTCTCACCAGATCCAGCGTATGGAGAGCCTTCTCCACCCGGTGCGTCGGAGCTGGGCAAAATGAGGGCAAAACAATGTCCTCATTGATATGAAATGAGGACACGACTTTAGGCAAAAAAGGTGGTGTTGGCCTGAGCACTACCTTATCATGATGGAAAAGTAAGTACGGAGCTCGACAAGACAGTGCTGCCAGCTCCGAAACCCGCCTTATGGATGTTATGGCTACCAAAAACACCACTTTCCAGGAAAGGTATGTCAGGGAAACCTCCTGAAGAGGCTCAAATGGAGATTCCTGCAGGACTCCCAGGACGAGATTGAGATCCCAAACATCTAAGGGAGCCCTGTAGGGGGGCACTATATGGACAACCCCTTGAATAAAGGTCTTAACCTGCAAATTAGACGCGATTTTTCGCTGAAAAAGAACCGACAAGGCTGATATCTGTCGTCTAAGAGTACTCGGCGCTAGACCTGAATCTAGGCCCGTTTGGAGAAATGATAGAATGTTTGGAATTGAAAACAGAAGCGGGGAACAACCATGTTCCCTGCACCATGCAAAAAAGACCTTCCAAGTACCGTGGTAGATACGAGCCGAGGCGGGTTTCCGGGCGCTAGCCATTGTAGCAGCGACCTTTTTGGAGAATCCAGCCCTGGTTAGGATCCAAGATTCAACGGCCAGGCCGTCAAACACAGGACCGCTGAGCTCTAATGGTAAACTGGGCCCTGGGAGAGAAGGTCCGCGCGTTCTGGCAGACGCCAGGGTGCGTCAGCGAGCAACTGTACCAGCTCTGCGTACCATGAACGACGCGGCCAATCCGGAGCGATTAATATCGCTGGGACCCCTTCTAACCTGATCTTTCTGATCACCCTTGGGAGCAGAGCTATAGGTGGAAACAAGTATGGAAGATGAAACCGATTCCACGGTAGAACCAGGGCGTCCACTGCAATTGCCTGCGGACCCCGGTACCGGGAGACGAAGATGGGCACCTTGGCGTTTATCCTAGAGGCCATCAGGTCCACATCTGGGGTTCCCGAGCGTAGGCATATCTGCTGAAAGACCTCGGGATGTAGCGACCATTCCCCTGACGCTATACCCTGACGGCTGAGGAAATCCGCAGCCCAGTTCTCCTCACCTGGAATTTGGACCGCTGATATCACAGTGATTTCTTTCTGCCCAGGTCAGAATATGTTTTACCTCGTGCATGGCCGCCTTACTGCGGGTACCCCCCTGATGATTTATGTATGCCACCGCCGTGGCATTGTCCGATTGCATTCGGACAGGGCAGCCAGCCAGATGGTGGTGAAAACGCCTCAGAGCCAGCAGAACAGCTCGGATCTCTAGAATATTGATCGGGAGGGTAGATTCCTGCCGACAACAAGTCCCCTGGGCTGTATAGTGACGAAACACTGCTCCCCATCCGAGAAGGCTGGCGTCCGTTGTGACTACCAGCCAATGGACTGGAGGAAAATATCGCCCTTGGTGAAGAGTGGTACTGTTTGTCCACCACGTAAGTGTCTGTCTGACCTGCAGGGACAGACGGCACTGACGATTGAGCGAGCAAGGGCTCCCGTTCCATATTGCCAAGAGTGCATGCTGAAGGGAGCGGAGATGGAACTGGGCAAATGGAATGGCCTCGATTGCCGCCACCATCCTTCCTAGGACCCTCATGCAAAACCGGATGGTGTGAGGTATCGGTTGGCGAAGGATCCGTACCTCCTGACGGAGAACTAGGGCCTTGTCCCGAGGAAGATTATCAACCCCTGAGCAGTGTTGAAAATCATCCCTAAAAAGGTGATCTTCCGAGATGGCACGAGAGATTATTTTTTTAGATTCACCAGCCACCCTAGGCGAGCAAGGGTTTCTAGCGTAATGCTGACACTTTCCTCGCAGGCCTGAAAGGACGGACCCTTGATGAGGAGATCGTCTAAGTATGGCAAGATGACTATCCCCGGGAGTGCAGAATGGACACAACAGCAGCCATAACCTTTGTGAACACCCTGGGGGCTGTGGCTAGCCCGAAGGGCAAGGCTGCGAACTGAAAGTGAAGGTTGCCGATGGCAAACCGAAGAAACCTTTGATGAGGAGGGAATATGGGGATATGAAGATAGGCATCCTGAATGTCTATTGACGCTAAAAATTCCCCCTTTTCCATGGCTGCAATGACCGAGCGGAGAGACTCCATTCGGAAATGACAAATTCTGACAAATTGGTTCAGACGTTTTAGGTCCAAAATAGGCCTTACAGTGCCGTCCTTCTTGAGTACTATGAACAGATTGGAATAGAACCCTTGACCTTTTACGACCTCTGGTACAGGAACAATGACCCCGCTGCGCCGAAGAGATTCGACCGCCTTGAATAAGGCGTGAACCCGGGATTCTTTTTTGGGAAGACGCGAGGGAAAAAAATGATTTGACGGAAGGCTGATAAATTCTATTTTGTACCCCGAGGAGACTAACTCCCTGACCCACTCGTCGTGAGTAATCGATAGCCAAGTGGGGCGAAACCAGAGCAAGCGGCCGCCTACTCTGGATAAATTGACCGGATTCTGCCTCCAGTCATTTGTCCGAATATCTTTGGGGTTTAGACCCTCTAGATCTTGGCTGTTGAGATCGCATTCTTCCCAAAGGGTTGGTCTTGTAGGAGACCTGGCGATCTCTGGCCTGATTAGGTCGACCTGAGCCGCTGGAAGTAGCTGTCGCGGCCCAACCTGGGTTACGAAAAGCCCTAAACCGAGGCTGAAGTTGTCGGCGAAAAGGCTGTCTAATCTTTTGCTGAGGAAGGAAACTGCTCTTCCCTCCTGTCGCATCAGATATGAGCTGATCCAGCTTCTCGCCAAATAACCGGCCACTCTGATACGGTAAGGATGTAAGTGATTTTTTTGAGGTTGAGTCCGCTCGCCAAGTTCTCAACCACAAGGATCTCCTGATAGCAATAGCATTAGCAGCAGCTAGTGCTGCGCAATTTGCCGCATCCATGGAAGCGTTAATTAAAAAGTCTCCTGCAAGCGCTATCTGATTAGAGATCTCAGCTACCTCAGACGGCACCTCTATACCGTGGAGAGCTCTATTTAGAGACTCCGACCAGGATATCATGGCCTTAGCAACCCAAGTCGCTGCAAAAGAAGGAGAGAGGGCAGAGCCTGATGCCTCAAACACCGAGCGGGCCAAGCTTTCAATCAGACGGTCCGTTGGATCCTTGATCGAGGAACCGTTGGGAAGAGAGAGAAGCGTCTTAGACGCCAAGCGCGACACAGGAGGGTCGACCGCAGGAGATTCCGCCCACTTCTTCAGAAGTTCGGGAGCAAAAGGATATCTGGTATTAAGGGCCTTTTGTCCTGCGAAGCGCTTGTCCGGCTTTTCCTGGTGGCGCTGCACTAGCTCCTCAAACTCAGGATGAGCACCAAAAACCTTATGAGTTTGCCTGGCTCGTTTGAAGGACACCTTATGACCAGAGGCTAAGGTGGATTCATTGTCTACCCCCAGGGATTGATTGACAGCTTCAATCAGACTGTCAATTGTCTCCTGACAATTTGGTGCTTCTAAATTGAGGGACCCTTCAGAATCGGAGTCCGAATATTGGTCACTTGCCTCCAAAGGTGAGGGAGAGCGAGAAACTGAACTGAAGGATGCCGAGGCCCTGGACGGCATAGGCGACGCAGTGTGGGTTCGCTTCCCCTGCGTCTGCCTGGTGAGAGCGCGGCCCCTGCAGGCCGGAGGTTCCTGAGACGTAGCCAAGACGGGTGAACCACTGTCCCTGCTCCTATCGGGAGCTTGAAGGGACTCGATTGCTCTTGTTAATGACGCCATAGATTGAGACAGAGACAGGGCCCACTCCGGGGGACCTGACGCACTGGGCTCGGCTATAGGTGAGGGCTCCTGAGCCGGTTCGGAGTCACAGGTTTCACAGACCCGATTAGTCTGGGCATGCGGAAAAGGGGACCTACAGGCAATGCATGCTGTATACAGCACCGTGTGAGTCTTAGCCCTTCTGGACATACTGGATCTGTCACAGAGTCCTTCCTGTCGCAATAATTTGGATGTGGCGGTGAGGTGTAGCGGAGCGGAGCGCAGCGAAGCGGAGCAACCAGGCTGGAGGTAGTAGCACTTACCCCAGTCCTCTATCCCCGAACGTCTTACAATGGTGTTTAGAAGCTCACTGGGTGCAAAAGAGAAGACGGAGGCTCCAGACTTCCAAAAAACGCGCTCCCCTTTCAGGGGGGCGTGCCTAAAATAGCCGAGCCTCAGGGGGAGGGGTCACGAGGCGCGGCCTAGTGCCGGCCAAAGCCGGGGACACAATTTCCGGCTGCAGCCTAGTCTCCGGCCGAAGCCGGGGACTAAATTTCCGGCCACGGCCTAGCGCTGGCCGAAGCCGGGGCCTAAAACAGGGGGCGGGCCCGCCGGAGGTGTCGCTGCCGGGGGCGGAGCCCGGCCTATCTTCCGGCCGAAGCCGGGAGCTAAATTAGTCACAGCGGCCTAGTCCCCGGCCGAAGCCGGGGACTAAATTTCCACCCGCGGCCTAGCACTGGACGAAGCCGGGGGCTATATTTTTGGCGGCGGCCGCCCAGAAGCCGGGGGGCGGGCCGCCGGAAGATGACACTGTTAGGGGGCGGAGCTCAAGCCGGGGACTCGCCTGTTCCTGGCTGAAGCCAGGCTGAATCCCCGACCACCTCAGAGACGTGATATGGGGACGCTCCGTCATGCGCAGGTTCCCTGTCGCTCCCTCCAGCAACTCCTTCGGCCCCCCTCCACGACCGACAATACCGTGGCTTTGAAGGTGGGTTCGGGTTTTCCCATCCGTCTCCGGCCGTAGATTGTTTGGCCTTGCTTGCAGTGGACTCTGCTCTTTAGACAACAGTCCCAGCGTCTCGTCCAGTCTGGCCGTCAAATTAGAGGGGGGCTTGCAGAAACAAAAGGGGGGACGGTGCAGGCACCCTAACTCCATCACCCCTTCGGGGGGTGAGGAGAGGGACCGTCCGCCTCCTTGCAGCACCGCAGTCTAGCATTGGTGGTGCAGTGGAGGCCGCACGGACTATCTCCTGCCTCTGTACAGCCTAGGGTTTCAATACTCTAGGGTGGTCAGGGCTGAGTCCGGCATTCGTGTCCCACGTTGCGGGAAAGGATACGTGGAGGCGACACTCCACGTGCTCGCCCGTTGATGGTTTGGGGTGATCGGACCCCTTCAAAAGGGTCCGTCGCCCCTATCTCATCTTCGTGGGAAAGTGGAAAAAAAAAAAAAAATGGTCTGGAAGAAACCAGACGTGTGCCTCCATCAGACACTAAGCATGAACTGGGTTTGCCTGCGGCCAGTGCTGAGGTGTATACGGCGGAGGAGGAGCTAACCTTTTTTTTATGTTTACTTAGTGTCAGCCTCCTAGCGGCAGTAGCATACACCCACAGTCTTGTGTCCCCCAATGAGACGAAGGAGAAAATAAAGGAAACACATAAGCTACAGAATATTACTCCAAGTAAATCAAACTTCTGTGAAATCAAACTGTCCACTTAGGAAGCAACACTGATTGACAATCAATTTCACATGCTGTTGTGCAAATGGAATAGACAAAAGATGGAAATTATTGAAAATTATCAAGACACCCTCAATAAAGGAGTGGTTCTGCAGGTGGGGACCACAGACCACATCTCAGTACCAATGCTTTCTGGCTGATGTTTTGGTCACTTTTGAATGTTAGTTGTGCTTTCACCCTCGTGGTAGCATGAGACGGACTCTACAACCCACACAAGTGGCTCAGGTAGTGCAGCTCATCCAGGATGGCACATCAATGCGAGCTGTGGCAAGAAGGTTTGCTGTGTCTGTCAGCGTAGTGTCCAGAGGCTGGAGGCGCTACCAGGAGATGTGGATGGGGCCGTAGGAGGGAAACAACCCAGCAGCTGGACCGCTACCTCAGCCTTTGTGCAAGGAGGAACAGGAGGAGCACTGCCAGAGCCCTGCAAAATGACCTCCAGAAGGACACAAATGTGCATGTGTCTGCACAAATGGTTAGAAACTGACTGTATGAGGATGGTCTGAGTGCCCGACATCCACAGATGGGGGTTGTGCTCACAGCCCAACACCATGCAGGACGCTTGGCATTTGCCACAGTACACCAGGATTGGCAAATTCGCCACTGGTGCCTTGTGCTCTTCACAGATGAAAGCAGGTTCACACTGAGCACATGTGGCAGAGTCCGGAGACGACATGGAGAGCGATCTGCTGCCTGCAACATCCTTCAGCATGACCGGTTTGGCAGTGGTTCAGTAATGTGTGTGGGGTGCATTTCTTTGGAGGGCCGCACAGCCCTCCATGTGCTCTTCAGAGGTAGCCTGACTGCCATTAGGTACCGAGATGAGATCCTCAGACCCCTTGTGAGACCATATGCTGGTGCGATTGGCCCTGGATTCCTCCTAATGCAGGACAATGCCAGACCTCATGTGGCTGGAGTGTGTCAGCAGTTCCTGCAAGATGAAGGCATTGAAGCTATGGACTGGCCCGCCTGTTCCCCAGTCCTGAATCCGATTGAACACATTTGGGACATCATGTCTCGCTCCATCCACCAACGTCACGTTGCACCACAAGCTGTCCAGGAGTTGGCGGATGCTTTAGTCCAGGTCTGGGAGGAGATCCCTCAGGAGACCATCCGTCGCCTCATCAGGAGCATACCCACACACATACAAACACACACTGTATGTGTGTGTACTGCAACTATACACAGCAGTATCACTTATATAATGTATATACAGCAGTCTATATACATAATACAGGTGATACTGCAGATGCTGTATATACGTTATATAGCGTAGGTGATACTGCTATGTGTATATATACACATATACATACAGTTGTGCTCAAAAGTTTACATGCCCGGCAGAATTTTTGCTTTCTTGGCCTTTTTTTAAGAGAATTGATAATGACAGTCAGCAGTGTTCAAACTGTGATTAACAAATGGAAAATCAGGGCTCTGTAAAAACAAAACCAAAGGTCAGGAAGACCAACAAAAATTTTGTCCACAACTGCCAGGAAAATTGTTCGGGATGCAAAGAGAAACCAACAAACAACATCAGCTGAAATACTGGACTCTCCGAAAACTAGTGGTGTGGCTGTTTCAAGACGCACAATAAGGAGGTACTTGAAGGAAAAAGGGGCTGCATGTTCGAGTCGCCAGAAGAAAGCCATTACTGTGCAAATGCCACAAAGTATCTCACCTACAATATGCAAAACATCAGAGAATAGTCTCAAAACTTCAGGAACAAGGTAATTTGGAATGATGAGACCAAAATTGAACTTTTTGGCCACAACCATAAACGTTACATTTGGAGAGAGGTCAACAAAGCCTATGATGAGAGGAACACCATTCCTACTGTAAAGCACGTAGGTGGATCATTGATGTTTTGGGAATGTGTGAGCTACAAAAGGCACAGGAAACTTGGTCACAGTTGAAGGAAAGATGAATGCAGCACGTTATCAGCAAATACTGGAGGCAAATTTGCACTCATCAGCCCGGAAGCTGCACATGGGACGTGTTTGCACGATCCAACATGACAATGATCCAAACCACAAGGCCAAATCGACCTGTCATTGGCTACAGCAAAAAAAGTGAAGGTTCTGGAGTGGCCATCTCATTCTCCTGACCTCAATATCATTGAGCCATTCTGGGGAGATCTCAAGTGCACAGTTCATGCTAGACGGCCCAGGAATTTACAGGAACTGGAGGCTTTTTACCAAGAAGAGTGGGCAGCTTTACCATCTGAGAAAATAAAGAACCTCATCCTCAACTACCACAAAAGACTTCAAGCTGTTATTGATGTTAGAGGGGGCAACACATGGTATTAAGAAATGGGGTATGTGAACATTTGATCAAGGTCATTTGGATGTTTTGGGTTGTCATTATGATTTAAAAAGAGAAAACAGTAGTTTGACAGTAAATGGCTTCACCCAACCACTAACCATGAGTAGAGAGAAAGTCTTGGTGCCATCATTCATATTCTCTGAAAAAGGCCAAGAAAGCAAAAATTCTGCCGGGGTATGTAAACTTTTGACCACAACTGTATTCTTGTTGACCTCAAAACGGTTTGGCTTCTCACTTAACTATCCTTTCAGGATCAGTACTTCAACATACAGTATAATTACAGTAGAATCTGTGACTTCTCTGCATTTAGTGGTCACTACTCACCTGGGTAGTCATATGTAGGAATCTCCTCTTCACACAGCTCATCACCCCTCACATATGTCTCTGTAGTATTAATACAGGTCAGATTTTCACCCTGAAACAAATATTATAAAAGTCACCGACAGATGGAGAAGTCCCATCTATGATCAGCTCTAATCCTGCCATCTCCACCATTCTCATTACACAAGTATAAAACATATAGAATCATAGAATGGTAGAGTTGGAAGGGACCTCCTGGGTCATCTGCTCAAAGCAGGATTCACCAAATCATCCCAGACAGATGTCTGTCCAGCCTCTGACTTCTATTGAAGGAGAACTCACCACCTCTCGTGGCAGCCTGTTCCACTCATTGATCACTCTGTCAAAAAGTTTTTTCTAATATCTAATCTGTGTCTCCTCCCATTCAGTTTCATCCCATTGCTTCTAGTCTTTCCTTGTGCAAATGAGAATAAAGATGATCCTTCTACAATGTGACAGCCCTTGAGATATTTGTAGACAGCTATTAAGTCTCCTCTCAGTCTTCTCTTTTGCAAGCTAAACATTCCCAAATCCTGTAACCGTTCCTCATAAGACATGGTTTGTAGACCGGTCACCATTCTGGTGGCTCTTCTCTGAACTTGCTAGTTTGTTGATGTCTTTTTCAGCAGCAGACTGGAAGGGAGACACACTAGTCATTACTAGTGGGTAGGCGGAGCCCACATAGGATAGGACACATTAAAAGAGTGTTGACCGGCCCCTCCAGCTTGGGCTCCTCCTACTCCAGCTCTCCAGTCTAAAATTTGAGGTTCACAAGGATAGTCGCTGCTGAGAGCAGCTCCTCAGAAGATTTTTTACCGAATAGAGACTTGGAGAGTCTCAGGGGTCTCAGCGCTGCTAGACCCCCACCCCTCCCTTGGCGTATCTGTATTACCCTGTAAGGTGGTCCCTGCAGAACCCTGCCGGCCCTGAGGGATGAGGGTTGCTTCCCTGGCGGGACGCAAACCGCACTTCTGGGGTCACTGCGTCCTCCGCCCTGGGGGGAAGCGATGGGCACAGCGCCACAAATCCCTGGGGGGCCCTGTGGCGCTCAGCTGGGTGAGTACTCAGAACAGCATTTTAATGTGTTTGTGAGTGCTTCAGCGACTGCTGCGGCAGCCGCTGCTACATGTGTCAGTGTTGGTGATTGTACTTTTGTCCGCAGGTGGATGCCTGCAGGACATGGGAACGGGGCAGGAACGGAGAACGGAGGAGTCCCGCGCTTTTTTTGAAGCCGGCGGGGGGCGTGGCTTCGCGCTTTCCCGGGCAGGAAGCGCTGTGAGCGCGAGATTTCCTCTGCCTCTTCTCTTCCGGCTCTCTCCTCCAGCAGTGCGGCGGCCATTGCTAGCCTCGGGCTCCTCACTCTCCGCTCCTCCCGACTGAAAAACCGAAGGAACAGCACCGCAGCCAGCTGGGTGAGTCGCTTCTGCCTGTCAGGGCAGAAGCTTAACTCCCTCACCCCCACAGCGCAGGGCACCTGCCTGAGTAAAAGTGGCAGATTGCGCTACCTGCGGCTGTAGTCTCATATAGAGATCTTTTTTGGGCTCACACACCCTTTTCATTTTAAAAAGGTTGTGGGGAGCCGGCGACATTAACCCCTATAGGCGGTTAACCCTTTCAGCGGCAGGAATCTAGCCACTACCGAGACGTAGGTTCTATCCCAGTCTGAGGGATCAGAATGTAAAGGGTCAAATATTGCTGCTGGTCCTCATATTCTGCTGATATTTTAAATAGGGACAGCTGGGGTAGCTCTCCTTTTTCAGAGCTTTAACCCTTCAGCGTTCTTGTTTCGTCCCTTAAGAAACCACACTTTTCTAGTTACTGACAGGTTTGACCTGCCATATACTGTGTCATGTCAGATCAGGATCCAGGAGGTGCGGACTGTCTCCCAGATCCGCTACAGGATCAGTCACGCGTATCTGACACGCAGACCTCGACGCCGTCAAGTGTAGCGGTCGGAGGCGTCAGTGATGTCAAAATGGATGCCCTCGCTCGTTCTATTGATGGCCTGTCTGACCTTCTAGGTTATTAGGTGTCAGCTAGATCCTCTCATGGCAGGAAGCGACACAGGCCGGTGCCATCCTTCCCGCGAAGCGATTCAGAGATCTCTGGTATGGAGGGTTCCCCTTCAAGCACGGATGGGGAGATATCCGATTCAGATAAGGAGGATCGGCAGGGACATTCTGCCTCTCTTTTGGGCCGTACAGAGGCTTTTATTGGAGCCATGAGGGAGGCGTTACGGTTACCAGAGGAGGTAACTAGGCGTCCTGGTAAGTCGGCCCGGATGTTTCAGGAATCGCATAGGTCGCGATCGGTATTACCATCTCTGGATGAGCTTAATGAGACAGTGGAGAAGGAACGCCTGTGTCCAGATAAACGTTTTCAGGGGACACGGTTTTTTGAGACACTGTATCCGTGTTCGACGGAGTTGATTGATAACTGGATTCCTTCTCCTGAAGTGGATGTTCCTTTATCCCAGCTTAGCAAATCCTCATTACTTCCTGTTAAAGGGAAGGCGAGTCTGCAGGACCCGCTAGACAGAAAAACGGAGATGGCGGCGAAATCCATCTACGAGGCCGCGGGCCATGGATTCAGAGCAGTGCTAGGTTCCATGTGTGCTGGTAAAGCTTCACTGAGCTGGTTGGACCGTCTACGGACGGCGTGGAAAGATGGATCTCCGTTATCCGAGGTAGATGGGCTTTTCGAATTGTTGGAGAATGCAGCCCGGTATGGCTATGATGCAGGTCTGGACACTGCGTCACTGCTGTCCAGGACACAATCCTCGGCGGTCACAGTCAGAAGAGCACTGTGGCTTAGACAGTGGACAGGGGACGCGGTTTCCAAGCAAGGTTTGCTTTCTTTAGCTTACAAGGGTGGTCAGCTATTTGGATCTGACCTCACTGAGCTGATTGCCAAGGCTAAGGCAAAAGAAACTGCTTTACCGCAGCGAAGAGCTGTGGCTTCTGCGTCTGGCAGGCCTAGTGCCGGTAGTGGTCGGCGGTCCTTTCGGCCCAGGGGACGGTTCGGTCAGCCCTCTTGGGGATCGGGTCGTCCCTCTTTTTCAGGAAAAAAGACCTCTCAGAAATCCCGCACTCCCTGGAAACAGAGTTTCCGTCAAGATAAGCGGGAAGCGGACAAAAAGCCCGCTAAGGCGGACTGACGCCAGGGTCCCACTCGAGGGCTCTCGAGTGGGGGGGGGGGTCGCCTGATTCAATTCGAATCGACTTGGGTGTCCCGCGTTTCGGACGCCTGGGTGACGCGGGTTGTGTCGGCAGGTTACTTCATAGAGTTTTCTTCTCGACCCCCAGACAGTTTTTGCCAATCTCGCATTCCGTTAGAGCCCGAACTATTTGCCGCTCTACTGCGAGAGGTCGATTCCCTTCTGCAGAAGGGTGTGGTGGTACCGGTTCCGCCGGAGGATCGGGGAAGAGGGTTTTATTCCAACCTCTTTGTGGTCCCCAAAAAGGAGGACAAATTTCGCCCCATTCTGGATCTCAAAAGATTGAATCGGCATGTCCCACCCGGAAATTCCGCATGGAGTCGCTTCGCTCAGTTGTGGCGGCCCTGTCGCAGAACGACTTTTTGGTGTCAATCGACATTCGCGACGCTTATTTGCATGTCCCCGTCGGAAGGGCCTACCAACGCTTCCTTCGTTTTGCCATAGGTCAAGACCATTACCAGTTTGTGGCTCTGCCATTCGGGTTGGCCTCAGCGCCCAGAGTTTTTACAAAAATTCTGGCACCTCTCATGGCAATTCTTCGAAGACAGGGGGTTACGATTCTTCCCTACCTGGACGACCTTTTGATTGTGGCGTCCTCAAAGGAGGAGGCGGTGACGGCTCGCAATCTATCCCTTCAGCTCCTGGAGGACTTCGGGTGGCTGGTCAATTGGGAGAAGTCGTCTCTGGAACCGTCGCAGTCAATCCTGTTTTTGGGGATGCATTTCGACACGGTACAAGCAGTGGTGTCCCTGCCTCCAGACAAGCAAGCATGTCTCCTTCGACATGTACAGGTTATGAAGTCTTCGACAGCAATGCCCCTTCGAAGGTGTATGCGCCTTCTGGGTTTGATGGTGGTGTCCATGGAGGCACTTCCGTTTGCCCAGTTTCATTCCAGGGCCCTCCAAAGGCTCATTCAGAACCGTTGGGATCGATCGCAGGCTTCACTGGATTGCAGTGTCATCTCCCACAGGGTGCGAGAGTCTCTAGGATGGTGGTTACGTCCGGAAGCGTTATCCCTGGGGAAGTCCTTCCTCCCTCCGAGGTGGTCGGTCTTAACCACCGATGCCAGCCTGACGGGCTGGGGGGGGGTGTCTGGAACGATCTCTGGATTCAGGGAGTATGGTCGTCGGAAGAGTCTGTCCTGCCGATCAACATCCTGGAATTGAGGGCAATTTTCCTTTGCCTCCAACACTGGACGGTCCCTTTAAGCGGTCTGCCAGTCCGAGTGCAGACAGACAATGCGACGGCGGTCGCGTATATCAACCATCAAGGCGGGACAAGGAGTTCCAGGCTCATGGTGGAGGTATCTCGGATCCTGGTATGGGCCGAGACCAGAGTGCCAGCCATCTCTGCGATCCACATTCCAGGGGTTCAGAATATTACGGCGGACTTTCTCAGTCGCGAGAAGATGGATCCCGGAGAATGGAGTCTTCATCCGGAAATTTTTGCACTGCTGTGCTCTCATTGGGGAACTCCCCAAGTGGATTTGATGGCATCCAGGTTCAATGCCAAGTTACCGACTTTCGTGTACAAGGACCCGAAGGCTGTGGCGGTGGATGCTCTGGTGGTTCCGTTGGACCAATTCGAGCTAATCTATGTGTTCCTGCCGATATCCTTACTTCCTCTGGTGTTGCGTCGGATCAGACTGGAGAGAATCCCGGCTATGTTGATAGCCCCAGATTGGCCAAGGAGGACGTGGTTCTCGACACTGGTGTCGCTTCTGGCAGCGCCTCCATTTCCACTTCCTCTTCGCCCGGACCTGTTAACCCAAGGGCCCGTTCGTCATCTGGACCTGAAGAAGTCTCTGCGTTTGACGGCGTGGCTCTTGAGACCGAAATATTGACCCGTCAAGGTTTTTCAGCCGAAGTCATTGCCACTTTGCGAGCTGCTAGAGGTCCGGCTACTACTAGGATTTATCACAAGACTTGGGAAGCCTTCTTTTCGTGGTGTTCGGGTTCTTCAAGGAACCCGAGGATTTTTTTCCATTCCCAATTTGTTGGCCTTTCTGCAGTACGGGCTGGACAAGGGTTTGGCAGTTAGCACTCTGAAGGGTCAGGTTTCTGCTCTGTCTTTGCTGTTTCGGAAGGCTATCGCCTCGCGTAGGGACGTACGTTCCTTTTTTCGCGGAGTAACCCGACAGTTTCCGCCGCGGAAGGCGCCTGTGTCTCCTTGGCGGCTCAATCTTGTCTTGGAGGCTCTTCAACATGGGTCTTTTGAGCCTATGGTCTCTGTTAACCTTTCTTTGCTCTCTTGGAAGGTTGCCTTCCTGGTGGCGGTCACCTCTTTGAGAAGGGTTTCTGAGTTGGCGGCTCTTTCTTGCTCGCCTCCTTTCCTGGAGTTTCACCCGGATCGTGTAGTTCTTCGCACACGGGACGACTTTCTACCTAAGGTGGTGTCACAATTTCATGTTAACCAGGATATTGTGTTGCCCTCGCTCTGTCCGGAGCCGAGGAATGCGAAGGAACGGGCCTTGCACACATTGGATTTAGTGCGGGCTTTGAAGTTCTATTTGTCTATTACTCAAGGTTTTCGGAAGTCGGACTCTGTTTGTGATTCCAGCAGGTCGTCGGCGTGGTCAACGAGCTTCCAAGGACTCTATAGCTCGTTGGATTCGGTCGGCCATTCTAGAGGCTTACCGACTTAAGGGCGAACCTTGCCCGATTAAGATTCGAGCTCACTCCACGAGGGCTGTGGGTTCATCGTGGGCCTTTCATCAAGGGGCCTCGGCAGCTCAGCTCTGCCGGGTGGCGACCTGGCGCTCCGTCCACACGTTTACAAAATTTTATAAGGTGGACGTTAGTGCTTCCGCTGATGCGGCCTTAGGACGTAGGGTCCTGCAGGCGGCTTTAGTTTAAAGGTCTCGTTAACTTGTGTTTAGCGCTAGTTGCGCATTTACTTAGGTTGTTGGGATCTGCCTTTTTTGTTTTTTTTCCCACCCTTAATTTCTGGACTGCTTTGGGACGTCCCACTAGTAATGACTAGTGTGGGGGCGTGGCCTAGCACTCGATGTGAGCAGACAGCTCCGATGACCTCTCCGCTGTATATCTTCATTTATCCTGTTAAAAGTCCCTCTGGAGTGCTGATAAGGATCCCAGCTGGTGCAGGGGAGTGTGAAGGCAGACCCTGACACACGCTGTGTTGTTGTGACCCGAGGTCATGGTAAAAAGACGACAGCAGGATCATAAGGCTGGGAGCCGAGCAGCGGAAGCTGGAGCTGACAGCGTGGAGGCTGCTGGAAGGGCAGATGAAGCAAATGCCTCTTATGCACGGAGACTGGAGATAGCAGCCAAATTGGAGAAGTTTGCGAGGCTGGAAGGAACAGCAAAAGGTGATGTCTGAAGTGGGAGAGGGGGAGACCGAAGAGAAAGAGAAGGAAGACTCAGGACATGATTCAGTACAGGAGGGGTTAATAAGTGAGGATGAAAGGCGGGGAAAAGGAGAATGTGGAGCAGGAAGACATGGAGGAGACTGTAATAAGAGCCTACATTGCAGGATGTTTATGACTTGGTTAGATTCTGTAAGACTGCATTAACAACCCTTACACAGAGAGTTGATGGGGTTAAAGAAGAAATGTCCAGCATGAAGGCAGCCATAAATAAAGCTGATGCCAGGGTGGGGGCAGTGGAGGAGAGAGTGAGTGTGCTGGAAGATCAACTTGCTAAAATGCAGAAGTCTCACACTCAATGTTTGCAGAAATGTGCTGCCCTGGCTGATAAAAATGATGACTTGGAAAACCGCTCAAGGCGGAATAATGTCAGATTAGTGGGCATCCCCGAGAAGGCAGAAGGAACTGATCCTACAGCATTTATTGAGGACTGGCTCCGCACTAAAATTGGCGCCGATAACTTGACCAATCTTTATGCGGTGGAGAGAGCGCACCGCGTCCCCATGAGACCCCTCCCACCGGGATCCCCCCCCCCCGTACTATCCTTGCTAGGATCCTTAATTATAGAGACAGAGATATTATACTAAGGAAAGCAAGAACGGCCAAAGACCTGTGCTTTAATGGCCAAAAGATTTCCATTTATCCTGATTACTCAGCCGAGGTGCAAAAGCAGAGGATGCAATATGGTGCAGTGAAGAAGAGACTGAGAGACTTGGCTTACTCTACCTTATATCCTGCAAAGCTCAGGGTTGTGGCCCTGGAAACAGGGCATTGTTTTCAAACACCGGAGGAGGCCGTGAAATGGCTTGACGTAAACAACAAGCGGCTTCAGGCGGATAAGGACGGAGGGAAGTGAGCGGAGTGAAATGCCGCACTGTGTCGTGTCGTTTTCTGATAAGAAGAAACTATAAGACGGTGCTGTTATATGGAGGTTTCTGGTTCCTGCATATTAACTGATTTGAACTATGGAGGGACTGATTGTAATAATAATATCTATATGCATATGCGGAGGAGGTGTGGGAGAGTTTTAGATAGATAGTGGTTCAGAGGTAACGGTTATAGGGTAGCTAGACGTTGGAGTACCCACTCTCTGGTAAGAGAGAAATACTACGGGAGAATTGTTATGGTTTGTTGGGTTACTGTATATGGGGGAGGAGAGGGGTTAATTGTTTAGGGAAGAGTTTTATTGCATACGGAGAGCTGCACGATATTTTCAAGGGTCGGGAACTTGTATGTATAGAATTGTATGATGGGTGACAGAATTAAAATCCTTAGTTGGAATATAAGAGGACTGTCTGAGGGAACATGAAGAACGGCGATCATGGAATATGTTAGGAAGAGGAGACCGGATATTCTATGCCTCCAGGAGACTCATTTACTACGGGAAAAGGTGGTGGTGTTGAAGAGGAGGTGGATTGGGAGAGCATATCATTCCACATACTCTTCATATGCTAGAGGGGTCTCTTTATTAATAGGAGCGTCTACGCCATTTGAAGAAATTGAAAGCCATGTTGATAGTGAAGGACAGTATGTTTTTGTAAAATCTATGGGCAATCACTATGTATAGTAGCTATGTACATACCACCGCCATATAGCGGGAAAAAGTTATGTGAGGTTATGGAATTATTTAAGCGGGGTACGGGATTACCATTACTTATTATTGGAGATTTCAATAATGTTATGGATGAGGGGTGGGATAGACATAAACAGAGGGCAGGTAAAAGCACTAGGAAATTGACAGCATTTGGGAATTATATTAAAGAGATTGGAATGATGGACCTGTGGAGAGTGAGAAATGAGAATGTGGTGTGCTACTCTTGTTATTCTGCGACGCATAGGTCTCTCTCACGAATAGATATGGCACTGGGAAATGAACTAATGACACAACAGGTCTGTGGTGTGGAATACCTCCCAAGGGTGATTTCCGACCATAAGCCTATAGAATTGTCCATTAGACGGATGGGGGGGAAGATTGGGAAGGGAGTTGGATGGAAGTTGAACCCAGTGTGACTGGAATATATTGATATGAATATTATAAAGGAAGAATTGGAGGAGTATTGGCGGATTAATGAAGGGAGTGCTGATAGTCGGGTGGTGTGGGACGCTATGAAAGCGGTCCTAAGGGGTCTTTTGTTTCGAGAGATTTCCAGGTGTAAGTCGAAGTCTCAACTAGAAGACAGGAAAATGATAGAGACCTTGGAGAGGGTGGAGAGAGATATGGTACTGGACCCGTCAGCAGAAAATCAGAGTAGGCTAAGGGGTGCACAGGAAGAGGTTAATAAGGTGTATTTGAGGAAAGCGGAGAGGAGGAGGGCCTTCCAGAAAACGCAATTTTATGATGAAGGTGAAAAAGTGGGGCATCTGTTGTCAGTGGTGGTAGCAGCGCAGAAGGAATCGTCTTATGTATATAAATTGAAGACTGATGAGGGAAGGGAGGTGGGGGACACACAGTGTATTTTGGAGGAATTTAGACGATTCTATAATCAGTTATATTCTTCGGGATCGGGGGATTCATTTGGGGTTATAGAGGATTTTCTTCAGGAAGCAGGGCTCCCGAGGATTAAAGACAGTGATAGGGGGAGACTGGAGATGCCCATAACAAAAGAAGAGATTGAAATGGCTATTACATCTATGGCTAATAATAAGGCCCCGGGGGCAGATGGTATCCCTAGTGAAATTTACTAACAATTAATTGAGATGGTAACACCCAGACTGCAAAAAGTTTTTGAAGAGGCTCTTCGGGAGGGTGAATTACCGGCGTCCATGAGGGAGGCGGTGGTGGTGGTCATTCCGAAAGAGGGAAAAGATCCGGGGGTGGCAGAATCTTATAGGCCCATCTCGTTGCTGACGGTAGATGTAAAGATTATGGCCAAAATTTTGGCTAGCCGTTTGGCGAGTGTGGTTCAGGATCTTGTCCATCCGGACCAATCCGGATTTATGCCAAATAAGTCTACGGCGATAAATTTGCGTAGACTTTTTCTGAATTTGCAGCTGCGCGGACAATAGGAGCAGTAGGGTCGTGGTTTCATTGGATGCGCGTAAAGCGTTTGATAGTGTTGAGTGGCAGTATCTTTGGAGGGTATTGGAACGATTTGGTTTTGGGCCGACCTTTATTTCATGGATACTGTTGCTATATACTTCCCCAACCGCTAGGGTCAGAGTTAATGGGCAAATGTCTGGGAGTTTTGCGCTTCATAGGGGGACTAGGCAGGGGTGTCCACTGTCCACGCTACTTTTTGCTTTGGCAGTGGAGCCCCTGGCGCAGACAATTAGGAGGACGGCTTCGGTTAAAGGGTTCAAATATGGCTTGGTAGAGGAAAAAGTGTCATTGTATGCGGATGATGTGTTGCTTTTTTTGGAGGATTCCGGAGAGTCGTTGTTGAGAGCAATGGAAATTATTAAAACATTTGGGTCTATATCGGGTTTAGAAATTAACTGGGGAAAATCCACTGTCATGGCTGTAGATGATTGTGTTGTTGATTTGCCAGTGTCGGGGGAGGGTAGTAGGTTGGCAGTGGTGCGACAGGTTAAATATCTGGGTATTCAGGTGGCACTTCCGATTTCCAGCTATGCAGATTTGAATCTGACCCCACTGCGGAGTAAGTTTAGGAGTAAAGTAGGGGCGTGGTGTAAACTGTATCTTTCAGTAGTGGGAAGAATCAATCTGATTTAGATGATTTTAATGCCCCAACTGCTATACGTCTTGCACAATGCCCCTATTTGGTTCCCTAGGCGGTGGTTTCGTACTATTGACTCTATATTTAGGGATCTTGTGTGGGGTAAAAAGCAGCCAAGGATCAGACTTGAGATATTGCAGAGGCCCAAGGATGGAGGGGGACTGGCGCTTCCGAACCCTTGGATTTACTACTTAGCTGCTCAGGGCCAACAGATGAGAGGGTGGAGGGTTGTGTCTGGGCTGGTTTAATACAAAGGGTCTTGGTTCAGGTGATGGGGAGGGATCCCTTGGTTCAGGGGTTGGAGGCAGGAAGGTTTAGGAAGTTGGGTTTGATGTATCCTACTTTAGCGCTGATACATAAAGTCTGGGAGGCAATTAAAAAGATTAGGGGTTTGGAACACTTGACAATTTTTTCCCCGATATGGCAAAATGAGACTTTACCGGAATTTGTTAAAATTGGAGAATTTAAAAATTGGATGAGACTGGGAATACAGTACATGGTTCAGGTGCAGGACGCGCAGGGACTGGTGCCCTTTGGAAAGTTGCAGGCAGATTATGGGCTACCGGAGGTCTGCAGATTTCAATATGGGCAGTTTAGGCATGCCTATGTTACGCAGAGTAGGACAATGAATATGGAAATTCACAAGGATATATTGATTGATTATGTCTGTGCAGAGGGGGGAACAAAAGGGGTAGTGTCGGGCATTTATAAGGATCTAATGTATACCTTTTTAAGTAATTATCCTATTAGAGCACAAGGGAAATGGGAGGAGGAGTTGGGTAGGATAGAGGAAGATAAATGGGAAGTGATTATGGAATATATACCCCAATTATCGCTGAGTGAACCGGCAGACTCTCGCAGATATATGTACTCCATAGAGTATATAGGACTCCTGAACGGCTGTATAGAGCGGGTCTGAGACAGACTTCTGAGTGTCCTCGGTGCCGATTGGAGGGGGCTGGAATTCTCCATATGTTATGGCAGTGTCCAAATCTGAACCCATATTGGACGGCGGTGCTTAATGCGATAGGACGAGCGTATGCTTGTAGGATTGAAAGGGATCCTGTGGTGTGTATACTGGGGTATGTGGAGGAGGTCCAGGTACATAATAAATATAAGGTGGCTATAGCTAGATTATTATATATTGCGCGAAAACTGATCGCAAGATACTGGATAAATGAAGACCCGCCGACGTTGAGGGAATTTTTCAGACAGTCTGACTATATTGTGAATATGGAAAAAGACATTTACGTTAAGAGAAAAAGCATAAGAACATTTGATACACTGTGGACACCCTGGGTGGAGAGAAGATGATCCTGAACTTATGTTACACCATGCATTATTTGCTGCTCTTGTATGCAATGGGGGGGGAGGGGAGGGAATTTCTGAAACTAATGACCATTGTTAATTGTTTTCATTGCGATTTTTGTTCTATTGTTTTGTACCTTGAATTTGGTTAAATAAAAATTTATCTGATTTAAAAAAAAAAGTAATGACTAGTGTGTCTCCCTTCCTTCCAGTCTGCTGCTGAAAGACGGATTTTGGTAAGAACTTACCTGTAAAATCCTTTTCAGCGAAGGAAGGAAGGGAGACACAGCAGGGAGACATGGCAGAGGTGTGTTGTTGTGTTTTCAGATGCGGCGTGACCCTTCTCTGATAGCGATTATCTGGGCTGAGGTCGGCGCGCTAAGGCTCTGTTCCAGCATTGCCAGCTCATCGCAGTGGTCAGGTCCAGTGAGTAGTACCTGGGACTGTGTGGTTTTTTGCCTGTTACATGCATAACCTGTATCCTTGTTTTTTTTCTCTGAAGTCCTTCAGAAGGGGTTATGTTGCTCCGCTGGTGATATTTGCTCTTCCTTAGCTTGTGTACGACTGGAGAGCTGGAGTAGGAGGAGCCCAAGCTGGAGGGGCCGGTCAACACTCTTTTAATCTGAGGTGTCCTATCCTATGTGGGCTCCGCCTACCCACTAGTAATGACTAGTGTGTCTCCCTTCCTTCCTTCGCTGAAAAGGATTTTACAGGTAAGTTCTTACCAAAATCCGTCTTTTAAAATGTGGTGCCCAAAACTGGACACAGTATTCCAGATGAGGTCTGACCAAAGAGGAGTAGAGGGCAATAATGACCTCACGTGATCTAGACTGTATGCTTCTGTTAATACAATTCTAGGATGTATTTGCCTTTTTTGCTGCTGCATCACACTGTTGACTCATGTTCAGTCTGTGATCTATTAGCATACCCAAGTCTTTTTCACATGTGCTGTTACTTAGCCCTATTCCTCCCATTCTGTATATGGTTTTTTCATTTTTATTGCCCAGATGTAGTACTTTGCATTTTTCCTTTAAAATCCATTCTGTTAGTTGCTGCCCACTGCTCCAGTTTATTTATATCTTTTTGAATCCTCTCTCTCTTCTCTAGTATTAGCTACCCCTCCTAGCTTTATGTCATCAGCAAATTTAATCAGCTTACCCTCAATTCCTTCATCTAAATCAGGGGTCTCAAACTGCATTCCTCGAGGGCCGCAAACTGTGCGTGTTTTCAAGATTTCTTTAGCATTGCACTAGGTGCTGGAATCATCATCTGTGCAGGTGATTAAATGATAGGGAATCTAGATTGTGAGCCCCATCGGGGACAGCGACGATAATGTGTGCAAATCTGTAAAGCGCTGCGGAATCTGTTAGCGCTATATAAAAATAAATATTATTATTAAATAAAATTATTATCACCTGTGCAATGCAAGGAAATCCTTAAAACATGACATGTTTGCGGCCTTTGAGGACTGGAGTTTGAGACCTCTGATCTAAATAATTGATAAAGATGTTGAACAATACAGGGCCCAAGACAGAGCCCTGTGGTACCCCACTTGATACATTCTTCCAGCTGGATGTGCAGCCATTTACGACCACTCTTTGGGTCCTATCACTAAGCCAGTTATGAATCCGCCTAACAGTTGCCTTGTCCATTCCATACTTAGTCATTTTTTCAATAAGGATTGTGTGAGATACTTTGTCAAATGCTTTGCTGAAGTCAAGATATAATATATCTACAGGATTTCCCTTATCCACCCAGTCAGTGATTCTGTCATAGAAGGAAATTAAGTTAGTCTGACATAACTTATTAGTTACACACCGATGCTGACTCTGGTTAATCACTTCATTCTTATCCAGGTACTTACATACATGTTGTTTAATAATTTGTTCAAAGATCTTTCCTGGTATAGATGTCAGACTCACCGGCCTGTAGTTCCCTGGGTCCACCTTCTTCCCCTTTTTGAAGATAGGAACATTTGCTCTTCTCCAGTCTTCTGGGACTTCTCCTGTTCTACACTAGCCACTAAGGAAACTCAATGTCTCCAAAAATTCAATATAAACAGCACAAAAAGGCAGCACCACTCACCTACCCAGATCTCAGAACAAATGCACTACAGGGAGCAGCCAGCCCATAAAGCAAGATGTTAGCAGCTCAGGTGCAAAATACCAGATTAAACAGCCACTCTCCACATACCCATTCAAGGAGGGGATGATGTCACGCTGTTACTGCATACAGGAGGTCTGGGGTCTATGCTGACCCTAAGCTGGGGTCCTGACTAATCCCTCTACCTGGAGGTACTGTTGATGGTACAGAGGTCCAGGCCGCCAGCGTAATCCCTACCTCCTGAGGATCCCTGAACCTCAGTGATCTAGTCCTGAGAAGGACCCTGATCACAACACCGGGGACTGGAAGGTATATGCCTAGACACAGTAACAGACGAACGAGACAGTACAATGGGTAAACTAAAATCCACCTTGCATACAAAAGTCATACCACAGGAAACAGAGGGGACACCAACGGGTACGGAGATAAATGATAAAGCGAGGAGGGGAAAAAGACCACACCAGGTACTCTTCACAATACAACGATCCGCTCTGCTGGTCTGCATGAATGCTTTCACCGACACTTCCCTAGCAGACAGGCAGGTATTTGAAGGAATCCAATTACAGCCACATTAATTGCAGCTGAGCGAGGCTGGTCTTGTCCAGCACAGAGAGAGGTAGAATTAACTCCCTCACTGCCGAAAAACACCCAGCACCAGAAACTCAGCTGTGAGAAGTCAGGGTGTGCAATCGCGATGATCTTCGCAGCGACACACCCGTGACAGATGACTGCTCAGTATACAATTGCACAATAAGGGCCCGCAGAGGGTGCCGTTCACACAAGGATACTGCAC
>JARQOD010004506.1:0-54410 GCA_033576555.1 Oophaga sylvatica
CACCACAAATTCTTCCTGACCATCGACTAGCACTGGGTCAGGGCAAGGAGAAGAACGTCCAGGAAACGTATTGGGTGTCGCAGCCTTTAGTAGGGATACATGAAAGACAGGGTGAATTCTCATAGTTCTGGGCAGTTGAAGACGACAAGCAACGGCACTTATAATTTTACTGATTTTATAGGGTCCAATGTACTTATGTCCCAACTTAGACGATGGAATCCTTAACTTAAGATTTCTGGTTGACAGCCAGACCAAGTCTCCTACCTTGAAAGCTGGTGCAGGTTTACGAAATTTATCTGCTGCTTTCTTGTACCTTTCCTGAGCCGATTCCAGATTCTCCTTTAGAAGATCCATATTCTTCTGTAAAGACGTGATTCTTTCAGCCACTGCTGGTAAAGGCGTTTCTATGGGAAATCGTGGTAGAATGTTAGGATGATAACCTAGATTAGAGTAAAAAGGAGACTGCTTAGTGGAGGCGCTCTGAGAGTTGTTGTAAGAGAACTCAGCCAATGGAAGTAGATCCACCCAATCATCCTGTAGGTGGCAGATAAAGCAGCGGAGATACTGCTCCAGGGTTTGATTGGTTTGTTCGGTCTGTCCATTAGTCTGGGGATGAAAAGCAGAAGAAAGGTTTACTTTAATGTCCAATGCTGCACAGAAATTTTGCCAAAACCTAGAAGTGAATTGCACCCCTCGATCCGAATTAACCTCATCCGGTACTCCATGTAAGCGAAACACATCTTTAATCATCAAATCTGATGTCTGTTTTGCAGTGGGTAAGCCGACACAAGGGATAAAATGAGCTGCCTTTGTTAGACGGTCAACCACCACTAGAATGGTGTTCTTCCTTGAGAGGTTGGTAACTCCACAATGAAGTCCATAGAAATGGATCCCCACGGGCGGGATGGGGTGGGAAGAGGCTGTAAACAGACCAGTTGGTGAGGAGCGAGGTGTTTTGCATCTTGCACAGACTTCACATGAAGTGACATAGTTTAAAACATCCTTCCTGCAAGTGGGCCACCAAAAGAAACGAGAGAGAAATTCCTGTGTCTTTAGAATTCCTCTATGCCCAGCTATCTTGGAATCGTGAATGAGTTGCAATACTCTCAATCTGACTGTTTCAGGAATATACAGGCGTTGTCCCTGATTCCACACACCATTCTTAAAGACAAGACTTACGTCCCTTGGGGGTTGTGCCAAAAAGGAATCCGCATGGTATGCTTCCTTGATGTCCTTAAGTAGGTCTTGATTATGAATTACTCCTAGGAATCTAGAGTCAGGAAGAATAGTCTTAGGAGGAGTAATTGGACGTGTCTCTGCTGAGTAAATCCTAGAGAGTGCATCAGCCTTTCCATTGCGCGATCCTGGTCTATAAGAAATGATAAAATTAAATTGGTTTAAGAAAAGATTCCAGCGAGCCTGGCGAGGAGTCAGGCACTTAGCCGACCTGATAAACTCAAGGTTACAATGATCTGTCAGGACGACTATTTGCTGTGCAGCTCCCTGAAGAAGGTGTCTCCATTCTTTGAAGGCGGCAATAATGGCCAACAACTCTCTATTGCCCATATCGTAGTTCCTCTCAGCCGAAGACAACTGCTGGGAAAAGAAGGCACAGGGATGCAAGACATTCTTCTCACTTGTTCTCTGAGAGAGTATAGCTCCAACGGCACAGTCTGAAGCATCCACCTCTATTATGAAGGCAAGCTCGGGGTTGGGATGTACTAGGATAGGTGCAGTGGTAAATTTATCTTTTAGACGGGAAAATGCTTCCTGGGCTTGGGGAGTCCAGGAGAACCTAGACTCTTTCCGGGTAAGTTGGGTGATAGGTGACACTACCTCAGAGAAATTTCTAATGAAACGTCTATAGAAGTTGGCAAACCCGATGAAGCGCTGTACCTCCTTCACATTTCTAGGACTTGGCCAATCCTTGATGGCTTGGGTTTTGCTTCCATCCATACTAATTCCTTGTGTAGACAGTACATACCCCAGAAATTGAATTTCGGTCCTATGGAATTCACACTTTTCAAGTTTGATGTAAAGATGATTTTGTCTTAGACGTTCCAAGACCATTCTCACATGTCCATGATGTTCCTCTGTGGAGTTAGAAAAAATTAGAATATCATCCAAATAAATTACCACGAATGTATCTAGGAGATCCCTGAAGATGTCATTCACCAAGTGTTGGAAAGTGGCTGGGGCGGTACTCAGACCAAAAGGCATAACTAGATATTCAAAGTGTCCATAGCGTGACCTGAATGCAGTCTTCCATTCATCCCCAGGTCTAATACGGACTAAGTTATAGGCCCCACGAAGATCTAGTTTAGAGAAAATTTTGGCATGTCGCACTCTCTCCAATAACTCAGGGATTAAAGGCAATGGATAACGGTTTCTAATAGTAACCTTATTGAGTTCCCTATAGTCTACGCATGGTCTCAGAGATCCATCTTTCTTCTTTACAAAGAAGATGGGTGCACCTGCAGGAGATGAAGAGGGGCGTATGAAGCCCTTGGCTAGATTTTCGTCTATGTAATCCTTTAAAGCCTTTAGCTCGGGCCCCGCCAGGGGGTAGATCTTACCAAAAGGTATCTCTGCTCCAGGCAATAATTCAATTGGACAATCATATGGACGGTGAGGAGGAAGCTGGTCAGCGTTCTTCTTGTCACATAAATCCACATAGTCCTGGTATACAGCTGGTAGTTCAGGGACTGACATGGTTCCTTTAGGAACAGAGCAAGCTGAAACTTTTGGACTCATCTGTTTCTCTGGAAAGTGTAATTCCTTGGTCTCCCAGTTAATGGTAGGATTCTGAGCCTGCAGCCATGGTAGCCCTAGAATAATGGGAAAGTGGGGAGAAGAGATAAGCATAAAGGACAGTTTCTCTTGATGATCTTTACCCATAAGAACCCTCAAAGGCTCTGTTTCCTGATCCACTGGTCCAGAGGTCAGCAGGGAGCCATCCACAGTTTCCATCTGTACTGGAGTAGCCTTCTTCACTGAACGTATCCCCTGTTTCAGAGCAAAGGAGATATCCATAAAATTTCCACTTGCCCCTGAGTCGATCATAGCAGAGCTAGACACCCAAGCTGATTCAACCCAGAGTTTGCTGGAAAGAAAGCAATGAGAATTGTTTTTCTTACAACTCAGCTGGGACACCGCTGAGGAAACTTGAAAAATGGCAGCGTTTACACAGTCAACGTCCTCAGAGGTAACGGAGTTTAAGTCAGAGAAATCAAGATCTGTTGCTGCAGATCTCTCTGGAGCCTGAGGCTCGGACCTGACAGATCCCCTCTCGCAACACTCACAATGAATGAGTGCTGCAGTAGTCTTACGAGAACGGCTGGGGCAGTTTATAATGAAGTGCCCTGACTTACCACAATAGAAACATAGATTTTCCTTAAAACGATGTTCCTTGCGTGCATCACTAACCCGTCGTTGTAAAGAGTCTACCTGCATGGGTTCAGGTTCAGGTTCCCGTGTAATCCTACTCAAAGGATCCTTAGCTGGAGAGGAAGGTAGGAAAAAGTTAGTGCGATTGCTTTCAAACCATCTCTCTTGCCTGCGTTCAGTCAGACGAGTATCAATACGGATGCAGTAGTTAATAAAGTCACCTAACGCAGTGGGAGGGTCGGCACGAGCAAGTTCATCCTTAATCAGTGGAGATAACCCCTTTCGAAAAATAGATTTTTTGGCGGAACTGTCCCAGGTGGTATCAAGGGCCCATCTCCTGAAATCCAAGGCATATTCAGCTACCGAGTGCTTACCTTGGCGCAAAGCTAACATGGCTGCTTCAGCTGTTGCACCTCGATTGGGGTCATCAAACACCTGCCCCATGGCTGAAATAAAAGCATCAAGGTGATTCAAACAATCATCCTCAGTCTCAATCAGAGGGTTTGCCCACATCAAAGCCTTGTTGGTAAGCAACATAATTATAGTAAGCACCTTAGATCGTTCAGTGGGAAATTGTGAAGCATGTGCAGAAAAAAAAAGATTGCATTGATTAATAAATCCCCTGAATTTCTCACGTTCACCGCCAAAACGAAAAGGGGGCAACTTGGGAATCCCAGAACTCGGGGCTACGGCAGGAGCCTGGACTCGCTCTTCTAGAACCTCAATCCTGGCTCGCAAATCCTGGGCAGTCTGTCCAAACACTTGCAAATTGTGATTAGTGAGGTCCTGTAGGCTTGAAAAACGGGTCTTTATATTCTGCAAATCTGCAAGGATATTATCAGTCACTCCGCAAAGTTCCTTTATGCGGGCCTTCATTTTCCAGATCTTTTAAGACAGGAGTACTGGAAGAAGAGGAGAGGAGAAAAAAAAAACAATAGTGTTTACCTGTGGTAACACTGCAGAGAGAAAAAAAATTAAGGGAACTGCTCACCTGGAATGGTTGTGAGAAGTCACAACCACTATCATCACAGAAAGTTCACCCGGACATCTGATATCCACAGTTACAGCAGACAAAAAAGAGAAAAGAGAAAAAAAAAAAAAAAACAATAGTGTTTACCTGTGGTAACACTGCAGAAAAAAAAAACACTTAAGGGAATTGCTCACCTGGAATGGTTGTGAGAAGTCACAACCACTGTCATCACAGAAAGTAAAACCGGACATCCGATATCCACAGTTACAGCAGACACAGCCTTCCCAGACCCAGCAGACACTAACGTTTTGGCTTCAGAATCTTGTAATGTATGTAGTACAGTTCATATAGCGTCTTGTGCTTGGGTGCGATGAAAATACATGAGACACAGGTTTGATATAGAAAGTCTTGTATTACTTCATACAAGTTGGCAAAAATAGTCACACAGTTTGCAGACACAGAAGCAGGAGACACAGCAGGCCAGAGTAATCTAAGCTCAGCAATCACTCTCCACAACAGGTTCAGGATCTTCTTCTCTGTTACCGTAAGTCCATGCAAACGTGGGTCTTTCAAAGAGCAGGTTCAGAGTCCACAAGTGCTTCAGAGTTCCTCAGTAGGAATAGCTGGAGTACAAGGTCCAAGGCTTTAGGAGTCAGGTCACAGGTTCACTGCAGGCTAGATTCTGAAGCACTGATTGCTCAGCTGTGGCTGCTTAAGAAGCAAAAGGAGAGAATCAGGGCGGGAACATGCAAGCTGGAAACTCCATTTTGACTGAGGGCAAGATAGCTGCAGCAAGACAGAAAGTAAAATGGCTGACGAACAAACTGAGTTTCAGGAACATGTACACAGAACCTTACACCGACTAACCAAGTCTCTGGTACCAAAAATTCCAGGATGACCTGCCAACGCGGAACAATGAATCTCAGACATCACACTCTTTTTCCAGTGGTCCGGGACAAACAATTTCCCAACAGGGCAGCGCTCGGGCCTATCCTCCTGACACCCCTCCAGAGCCAGTCTCAAATTGGGCGAGATGGCGGAAAGAACTACACCTTCTTTCAAAATAACAGAAGGATCAGATAACTCAGGAGATTCCGCAAGGAAACTCCTTGAAAGGGCATCCGCCTTAACATTCTTAGTGCCAGGAAGAAAGGAAACCACAAAATTAAAACGTGTGAAAAACAAGGCCCACCTGGCCTGTCTAGGATTAAGTCGCTTGGCAGATTCCAGATAAACCAGATTCTTATGGTCAGTAAGGACCACCACCTGATGTTTAGCTCCCTCCAGCCAATGTCTCCACTCTTCAAAAGTCCACTTCATGGCCAATAACTCCCGATTACCCACGTCATAATTACGTTCAGTAGGAGAAAATTTTCGAGAGAAAAAGGCACAAGGGTTACTTTTAGAGGTCTCTGGATCTCTTTGGGACAAAATGGCACCTGCCCCAATTTCAGAGGCATCCACCTCCACCTGAAATGGCAGAGAAACATCAGGCTGCCGTAGAACAGGAGCAGAAGTGAATCTCTGCTTAAGTTCCTGAAATGCAGAGACTGCCTCAGGAGGCCAATTCACCACATCAGAACCCTTTTTGGTCAAATCAGTTAATGGTTTAACAATAACCGAGAAATTACCAATAAATTTACGATAAAAATTGGCAAAACCCAAAAATCTTTGAAGAGCCTTTAATGAAGTAGGTTGGACCCAATCACAGATGGCCTGAACCTTGACCGGGTCCATTTCAATAACAGATGGGGACAAAATGAATCCCAAAAATGAGATCCTCTGTACGCCAAAAAGACACTTTGATCCCTTCACATACAGAGCATTCTCTCTCAAAATCTGGAATACAGTTCGAACATGTTTCACATGAGAGTCCCAGTCATTGGAAAAAATCAAGATATCATCCAAATAAACGATCAGAAATTTATCCACAAAATCCCTGAAAATGTCATTCATGAAGGACTGGAAGACAGAAGGAGCATTAGTGAGCCCAAAGGGCATCACAAGGTACTCAAAATGCCCCTCAGGGGTATTGAATGCCGTCTTCCATTCATCCCCGTGCTTAATGCGAATAAGGTTATATGCCCCCCTGAGGTCAAGCTTGGTAAACCAAGTAGCGTTTTTCACCCTGGAAAACAGATCAGAAATCAAGGGTAACGGGTATTGATATTTCACAGTAATATTGTTCAAAAGACGATAATCAATACACGGCCTTAATGAACCATCCTTTTTGGCTACAAAGAAAAAACCGGCACCTAAGGGTGAAGAGGATGGTCTGATATGACCTTTCTCCAATGACTCCTTGATATAAGACCGCATAGCGTCATGTTCAGGTACAGACAAGTTAAAAAGGCGACCTTTAGGGAATTTACTACCAGGCACTAATTCAATAGCGCAGTCATAGCTCCTATGGGGAGGCAAGGATGCAGATTTACTTTCGCTAAACACATCAGAAAAATCAATCAAAAAGTCAGGAACATCCTGAGCCTGAGGGGAGGCAGAAAAAAACAGGAGTGTTGGTATTAACACATTGGCAGCCCCAACTGGTTACAGACACAGATTTCCAATCCAAAACAGGATTATGAGACTGTAACCAAGGGAAACCCAGCACGATAATGTCATGCAGATTATACAGAACCAAAAATTTGCAGCTCTCCTGATGATCAGGTTCGACCCTCATTATCACCTGAGTAGAGAACTGAGGTTTATTCTCAGCCAAAGGGGTAGAATCGATTCCCAGTAGGGGAATAGACTTCTGTAGGGGTATCAAGGGAAACCCACAACGTTTAGCAAAATCAAAATCCATCAGGTTAATAGCTGCTCCCGAATCAACGAAAGCCTGAGCAGAAAATGAGGACAGAGAGCATATCAGAGTAACAGTTAATAAAAACTTAGTCTGAACACTACCCAAGACAACTGAGCGTGCAAAACGTCTTCCCCGCTTAGGGCAGACTGAAATAGCATGAGAGGCATCACCACAGTAGAAACATAACCCATTGCACTTTCGAAACTCATGATGCTGTGTCCCAGAAACCACTCTATCACACTGCATGGATTCAGAAGCAGGTTCACAAGGCAACACTATTCCACGCATACTTCTCCGCTCACGCAAACGTCTGTCAATTTGAATCGCTAATGACATAGAATCATTGAGACCAGAGGGGACAGGGAATCCCACCATAATATCCTTTACATTATCTGACAGACCCTTCCGAAAAAGGGCTGCCAAAGCGTCGTCATTCCATTTGGTCAGGACTGCCCACTTTCGGAATCTCTGACAGTATAACTCAGCGTCATCAAGCCCCTGATTTAATGCCAACAAGGCTTTTTCAGCTTGATCAGTGACATTAGGCTCATCGTACAATAACCCCAAGGCCTGAAAAAATGCATCAACATCACTCAAAACAGGATGCCCAGGTGTCAGGGAAAAAGCCCAATCCTGAGGATCGCCGCGCAGGAGAGAGATGACAATTTGAACCTGCTGCGCTGCATTCCCTGAGGACTTAGATTTTAAGGCAAAAAACAATTTACAATTATTTTTAAAATTCAGAAACTTGGCTCGATCCCCCAAAAACAAATCTGGCATGGGAATCCTAGGTTCCACAACAGGCAACCTAGCAAGATAGGTAGCAATACTCCGAACCTCAGTGGCAAGCTGATCCACACGGCCAGACAACTGTGCAAACTCCATTGAGAGAAAAAATCCTCCCCAGCACCCAGAGATACAGAGGGAAAAAAAATAAAAATATGCAACAAACAGAAAAATATTTCTGACAACTCTGACAACCTTTTTTTCTTTCACAATATTTTTCCCTTCTGTGAGTACCATACAATTTTTTGGGCCGGTGATACTGTTATGATTCGGTAGCTGAGGAGTGCAGGTAAAAAAGGAAATACACCAGAGCAGTTGGAATCTATGAGATTGCAGTACCCTGACTAATCACCACAACTAGAGGCAGCCGTGGAGCGTTCCTACGTTGGTCCTAGACGCCTCGTCACAGCCTGAGAAACTAACTACACCTAAAGATAGAAAGAGGAAAGCTATCTGCCCCGGAGCAGATCCCCAAAGAACATAGAAAGCCCCCAAACATGTAATGGCGGTTAGACAAGAGGAAATACTGACACAGACAGAAAATAGTATGAGCAAACGTTGGGGCCCAAACTACCTAAATAGAAAAGGATAGGAAGGGCACTTACTGCAATCCCAAAAAACCCTGAAAAGCACCAACTCTACTAATTTCAAAAACACCTGAGATCACACGACCTCTACCACCTAAATTAGTTATCTGGTGTAACAAAATCAAAACAGCAGCCACTGAAAAAAATGGAAAAAGCAAATGTACAAACATCAGTGGCTGAACTAAACTGAGAGGGCAAAAGCCCCCGGAGGGACCCAGAAGGCCCCCAAAGAAGTGCAGGACAAAATGCAAAAATCAAGCACAAAAACAAAAAGAAGAAAAAGTCTTATCTGTTAGCAGGAGATGCAGACACGACACAGCAGGCTACAAAGGAAACAGGAATCAAGGATTGAGACCAGAACAATTGATCACCGGCAACCCTGATGGGAAGGCAACTCCCTTAAATAAGACCAGTCAGTAACACCTGATTCCCAATCCTCACAATCTTCACTGGACAGTCCAGTACCGCTTGTAACCACCAGAGGGAGCCTCTGCTCAGAACTCATTTCAAGTCCATTCACAACATCCCCCTTTCTATCAATATTCCAAGATAGGATAGTCCTAAAAACAGACCCTTCCTACCTGCCCAAAGTATCCACAAGATTCCATAGGTCGCAGGAGATTTTCCTTCCCTTCTTCTATAATAATCCCACAAATGAGGAGGAAGAAAGATTTCACACACTAGATGTGAGAAGGGCAGTAATAACTTACTTAGACAGGACTAAACCCTGGAAGAAGAGTAGGGCTCTCTGTGTCTCCTTTCAGGGCTGCAAGAAGGGATCGAGAATTATGAAGGGTACGCTGTCCTGGTGGATTAGGGACGCAAATACTCTAGCATATTCTGAAAAAGGAGAAGGTCCACCTCAGGGGGTGAGGGCACATTCCGCCAGAGCAGTGGCATCATCCTGGGCGGAAAGAGCGGAAGTCCCCATAGACCTTATATGTAAGGCCGCAACCTGGTCCTCGCCTTCCACCTTCTATAACCACTATAGGCTGGACTTGTCAGCCTCTGCTGATTTGTGGTTTGATAGATCAATTCTTGGCATGGTGGTCCCTCCCTCTGTAAGTCTCTCAGTGGGTGCTGTCGTGGCGAGGGGAAAAAGCCGGATTACTTACCGGTAATGTTCTTTTATGGAGTCCAAGACAGCACCCACTCACGTCCCTCCCTAATGGTGATTATACATCGTTCACTTATAGCAGTACAGGGGTTATAGGTTAAGTTATATAGGTTGTACAGATAAGAAATTAATTGAATAGCCTTCTAATATGGTGGGCGGTTCCTCTCATTCTCTGTAACCCAACTGTGGGAGCGAGGTGGGACGCCCCTTTTATCTCTCCGTAGGTTTCCTGTTCCTAGGGACGGATCCCCTCTCTCAGTGGATGCTGTCATGGACTCCATAAAAGAACATTACCGGTAAGTAATCCGGCTTTTTATTAGCAATCCATGTGCAAAAGTAACTGATACTCGTACACCTGGAGACGACAACACAAACTGTGCAGGAAAAGACAAGCGCTGGGAAGGAGTTTGGTCCGGGGTGGACTTTGAATATTGCCGTTAATCTGCCATGAGGGATATAGGGAACATATGAATACAATTGTTATTCCGTGATCATAAGTCTGGATCGTACCCAGGCCTAGATTATTGCAAGATTGCCCTATACAGTCATAGACAAAAGTTTTGAGAATGACACAAATATTAATTTTTACAAAGTCTACTGCTTCACTTTTTCTAATGGCAATTTGCATATACTCCAGAATGTTATAAAGAGTGATCAGCTTAACAGCAATTACTTGCAAAGTCAATATTTGGCTAGAAAATGAACTTTATCCCCCAAAACACATTTCAATATCATTGCAGCCCTGCCTTAAAAGGACCAGCTAAACTCTTTTCAGTGATTGCTCCATTAACACAGGTGTGGGTGTTGATGAGGACATGGCTGGAGATCAATCTGTCATGATTAAGTAAGAATGACACCACTGGACACTTTAAAAGGAGGCTGGTGCTTGGCATCATTGTTTCTCTTCTGTTAACCATGGTTATCTCTAAAGAAACACGTGCAGTCATCATTGCAATGCACAAAAATGGCCTAACAGGGAAGAGTATCGCAGCTAAAAAGATTGCACCTCAGTCAACAATCTATCGCATCATCAAGAACTTCAAGGAGAGAGGTTCCATTGTTGCCAAAAAGGCTCCAGGGCGCCCAAGAAAGACCAGCAAGCGGCAGGACCGTCTCTTAAAAGTGTTTCAGCTGCGGGATCGGGCTACCAGCAGTGCAGAGCTTGCTCAGGAATGGCAGCAGGCAGGTGTGAGTGCATCTGCACGCACTGTGAGGCGGAGACTCTTGGAGCAAGGCCTGGTCTCAAGTAGGGCAGCAAAGAAGCCACTTCTCTCCAGAAAAAACATCATGGACAGACTGATATTCTGCAAAAGGTACAGGCAGTGGACTGCTGAGGACTGGGGTAAAGTTATTTTCTCTGATGAATCCCCTTTTCGATTGTTTGGGACATCAGGAAAGCGCCTCATTCGGAGAAGACAAGGTGAGCGCTACCACCAGTCTTGTCTCATGCCAACTGTTAAGCATCCTGAAACCATTCATGTGTGGGGTTACTTCTCAGCCAAGGGAATCGGCTCTCTCACAGTCTTGCCTAAAAACACAGCCATGAATAAAGAATGGTACCAGAATGTCCTCCAAGAGCAACTTCTCCCAACCCTCCAAGAGCAGTTTGGCGATCAACAATGCCTTTTTCAGCATGATGGAGCACCTTGCCATAAAGCAAAGGTGATAACTAAATGGCTCAGGGAACAAAACATAGAGATTTTGGGTCCATGGCCTGGAAACTCCCCAGATCTTAATCCCATTGAGAACTTGTGGTCAATCATCAAGAGACGGGTGGACAAACAAAAACCTAAAAATTCTGACAAAATGAAAGCATTGATTGTGCAAGAATGGACTGCTATCAGTCAGGATTTGGTCCAGAAGTTGATTGAGAGCATGCCAGGGAGAATTGCAGAGGTCCTGAAGAAGAAGGGTCAACACTGCAAATATTGACTTGCTGCATTAACTCATTCTAAAGGTACTGCCACACTAAACAATCCCGCTAGCGATAGCGATAAAGACGCATACTAATGCGATCGCTAGCGGGATTGTTTCTATATCGCTAAGTGCGGCTTAACTTAGCGATATAGTTAACGACGCTATCGCGGTTAGCGATCTTCTTAACGACTTTAGCGGTACAAAAGTACCGCTAAATCGCTAAGAAAAGGTGCCACACTAGCGATATATACTTACCCAGCGGGAGCGCCGACGATCTAAATAGGGTCCGGAACGATGTCAGCGACGAGCGAGATCACAGCAGGATCTCAGCAGGGAGCTCGTCGCTGACAGATGCCGCACACAACAACATCGCTAACGGGATCGCTAAATAGTGACGTTTTTTAGCGATCCCGTTAGCGATGTTGTTTAGTGTGGCATACCCTTAACTGTCAATATAAGCTTTTGTTACTCATATGTTTGCAATTATATTTCTGTCTGTGATAAAAACATCTGTCAAACACACATAAAAACCAGAGGGCAGCAGATCATGTGAAAATATAATATTTGTGTCATTCTCAAAACTTTTGGCCATAACTGTACACAAAATGAATACTTTTAATAGTGAAGACCAAGCGACTAGGACGCAAAAGATGCTAAAAGCGCTACAGGTGCGTCTTACAAAATTAGAATATCATAAAAAAGTGAATTTATTTCAGTTCTTCAATACAAAAAGTGAAACTCCTATATTCTATACAGTCATTACACACAGAGTGATCTATTCTATAGTCATTACACACAGAGTGATCTATTCTATAGAGTCATTACACACAGAGTGATCTATTCTATAGAGACATTACACACAGAGTGATCTATTCTATAGAGTCATTACACACAGAGTGATCTATTCTATAGAGACATTACACACAGAGTGATCTATTCTATAGAGTCATTACACACAGAGTGATCTATTCTTTAGAGTCATTACACACAGAGTGATCTATTCTATAGATTCATTACACACAGAGTGATCTATTCTACAGAGTCATTAACACAGAGTGATCTATTCTATAGAGTCATTACACACAGAGTGATCTATTCTATAGAGACATTACACACAGTGATCTATTCTATAGAGTCATTACACACAGAGTGATCTATTCTATATAGTCATTACACACAGAGTGATCTATTCTATAGAGACATTACACACAGAGTGATCTATTCTATACAGTCATTACACACAGAGTGATCTATTCTATAGAGTCATTACACACAGAGTGATCTATTCTATAGAGACATTACACACAGAGTGATCTATTCTATAGAGACATTACACACAGAGTGATCTATTCTATAGAGACATTACACACAGAGTGATCTATTCTATAGAGTCATTACACACAGAGTGATCTATTCTATAAGACATTACACACAGAGTGATCTATTCTATAGAGACATTACACACAGAGTGATCTATTCTATAGAGTCATTACACACAGAGTGATCTATTCTATAGAGTCATTACACACAGAGTGATCTATTCTATAGAGACATTACACACAGAGTGATCTATTCTATAGAGTCATTACACACAGAGTGATCTATTCTATAGAGTCATTACACACAGAGTGATCTATTCTATAGAGTCATTACACACAGAGTGATCTATTCTATAGAGTCATTACACACAGAGTGATCTATTCTAGAGTCATTACACACAGAGTGATCTATTCTATAGAGTCATTACACACAGAGTGATCTATTCTATAGAGTCATTACACACAGAGTGATCTATTCTATAGAGTCATTACACACAGAGTGATCTATTCTATAGAGTCATTACACACAGAGTGATCTATTCTATAGAGACATTACACACAGAGTGATCTATTCTATAGAGTCATTACACACAGAGTGATCTATTCTATAGAGTCATTAACACAGAGTGATCTATTCTATAGAGTCATTACACACAGAGTGATCTATTCTATAGAGACATTACACACAGAGTGATCTATTCTATAGAGTCATTACACACAGAGTGATCTATTCTATAGAGTCATTAACACAGAGTGATCTATTCTATAGAGCATTACACACAGAGTGATCTATTCTATAGAGTCATTACACACAGAGTGATCTATTCTATAGAGTCATTACACACAGAGTGATCTATTCTATAGAGACATTACACACAGAGTGATCTATTCTATAGAGTCATTACACACAGAGTGATCTATTCTATAGAGTCATTACACAGAGTGATCTATTCTATAGAGACATTACACACAGAGTGATCTATTCTATAGAGTCATTACACACAGAGTGATCTATTCTATAGAGTCATTACACACAGAGTGATCTATTCCACGTGTTTATTTCTGTTAATGTTGATGATTATGGCTTACAGCCAAAGAAAACCAAAAAGTCATTATCTCAGTAAATTAGAATAATTAACAATAAACACCTGTAAAGGCTCCTAAGTGTTTATAAAGTTCCCTTACTCTGTTCCAGTAGCTCCACAATCATGGGGAAGACTGCTGACCTGACAGATGTCCAGAAGGCGTCACTGACACACTCCACAAGGAGGGGAAGCCACAAAAGGTCATTGGTAAAGAGCCGGCTGTTCACACAGTGCTGTATCCAAGCAGATTAATGGAAAGTGGAGTGGAAGGATAAAGTGTGGTAGAAAAAGGTGCACAAGCAACCGGGATAACTGCAGCCTGGAAAGGGTTGTTAAGAAAAGGCCATTCAGTAATGTGGGGGAGATTCACAAGGAGTGGACGCTGCTGGAGACATTGCTCAAGAGCCACACACACAGACGTATCCAGGACATGGGCTACAAGTGTCACATTCCTTGTGTCAGCCACTCATGACCAATAGACAACGGCAGAAGCGTCTTACCTGGGCCAAGGAGAAGAAGAACCGGACTGTTGTCAGTGCTCCAAGATGTTGTTTTTAGATGAAAGTAAATTTTGCATTTCATTTGGAGATCAAGGTCTCAGAGTCTGGAGGAAGAGTGGAGGCCACAATCCAAGCTGCTGGAGGTCTAGTGTGAAGTCTCCACCATCAGTGATGGTTTGGGGAGTCATGTCATCTGCTGGTGTAGGTCCACTGTGTTTTATCAAGACCAAAGTCAGCGCAGCCGTCTACCAGGACATTTTACAGCACTTCATGCTTCCCTCTGCCGACAAGCTTTATGGAGATGGAAATGTCATTCTCCAGCAGGACTTGGCCCCTGTCCACACTGCCAAAAGTACCAATACCTGGTGTACAAACAGCAATATCACTGTGCTTGATTGGAAGCAAACTCGCCTGACCTTAACCCCATAGAGAATCTATGGAGTATTGCCAAGAGGAAGATGAGAGACACCAGACCCAACAATGCAGACGAGCTGAAGGCTGCTATCAAATCAACCTGGGCTTCCATAACCCCTCAGCAGTGCCACAGGCTGATCACCTCCATGCCACACCGCATTGATGCAGTGATTGATGCAAAAGAGCCCGACCAAGTACTGAGTGCATTTACTGATCATACATTTCATTAGGCCAACATTTCAGATTTTAGAAGCAGAAGAACCTGTATTATGTGTGTGATATATCTGGGTATTCTGTATATATTGTGCCTAGGGTCTAAGGGATAAGGTTTCTCCTTGTGGAGAGTGACATACCAGCTCTGGCGTGTCGAGGTAAGGAGGCTTATTCGCCGTGCAATGCTCCTCTGGGAAATTTAATATGCAAATTGCCTCTTCAAAAAAAAGAGGACTTGTACTCTATAGCGCCACCTATTGGAAGTAGCGATCCTACAAGTCACAATCAACCCTTTAACGAGTCTTGTAATATATATATATTATGCCTGTGATATATCTGGTGTAAGATGGCTACAGAGCAAGTCCTTGAGAGGAGATATGTGTCATCGCGGCTGTTAGCTGTGGTGATGTGCACTCAGAAGTATGCTACAGTACCTATAGTGCTGAGAGTGTTATTTGGGCCATTCCAGGCCCAGGTTTTACGAGCGGTCATAAGAGATGGGTGGGAATGACCGCTCACATATCCCAACCCCAGGGGTGTGGTTTGGCAGATAAAATGGATGCCGAGTGTCTCATTCAATGTCTGTGGCTGGAGGTGAGGAGACCTCCAGTGTGTTTTGTCAAAAATACTGACCTGAGCGGGTGGACCCGCAGTGCTATATGGACTATTTACCTGCAGTTTGTGTTCACCTTCAGGGTGTGTTGCTAAAGGCACTGACCTGAGCGGGCGGACCCGCAATACCACATGGAATATTTGTTTTCACTTTGTGCTTGACAAGGCTCTGTTTTGTTTTGCCTCCCAGAGCAGATTATGAAGTGAAATAAACTTGCCTGGACTATTGCATGTAAACCTCCTCCCATGCCTACCTCAAGAGCTGCGTACAGATCCAACACTGGGTATTCTGTATATATGTGTGTGATATACAGTGAGTACGGAAAGTATTCAGAAAACCTTGCACTGCTCATCACCTGCCCAATACAATCCCAACAGTGAAACATGGTGGTGGCAGCATCATGCTATGGGGGTGTTTTTCAGCTGCAGGACAGGACGACTGGTTGCAATTGAAGGAAACATGAATGAGCCAAGTACAGAGATATCCTGGATGAAAACTTCTTCCAGAGTGCTCTGGACCTCAGACTTGGCCGAAGGTTCACCTTCCAACAAAACAATGACCCTAAGCACACAGCTAAAATAACAAAGGAGTGGCTTCAGGACAACTCTGTGACCATTCCTGACTGACCCAGCCAGAGCCCTGGCCTAAACCCAACTGAGCATCTCTGGAGAGACCTGAAAATGGCTGTCCACCAACGTTCACCATCCAACCTGAACTGGAGAGGATCAGTCAGGAAGAATGGCAGAGGATCCCCAAATCCAGGTGTGAAAAACTTGTTTCATCATTCCCAAGAAGAATTATTCCCAAGAAGATATAGTATATTTTGACTTCAGCAAAACATTTGACAAAGTATCTCACACAATCCTTATTAAAAAAAATGACTAAGTATGGAATGGACAAGGCAACTGTTAGATGGATTCATAACTGGCTTAGTGATCGGACCCAAAGAGTGGTCATAAATGGCTGCACATCCAGTTGGAAGAATGTATCAAGTGGGGTACCACAAGGCTCTGTCTTGGGCCCTTTGTTGTTCAACATCTTTATCAATGATTTAGATGAAGGAATTGAGGGTAAACTGATTAAATTTGCTGATGACACAAAGCTAGGAGGGATAGCTAATACTAGAGAAGAGAGAGAGAGGATTCAAAAAGATATACATAAACTGGAGCAGTGGGCAGCAACTAACAGAATGGATTTTAACAGGGAAAAATGCAAAGTACTACATCTGGGCAATAAAAATGAAAAAAGCATATACAAAATGGGAGGAATAGGGCTAAGTAACAGCACATGTGAAAAAGACTTGGGTATACTAATCACAGACTGAACATGAGTCAACAGTGTGATGCAGCAGCAAAAAAGGCAAATACAATTCTAGGATGTATTAACAGAAGCATACAGTCTAGATCACGTGAGGTCATTATTGCCCTCTACTCCTCTTTGGTCAGACCTCATCTGGAATACTGTGTCCAGTTTTGGGCACCACATTTTAAAAAAGACATGAACAAACTGGAGCAAGTTCAGAGAAGAGCCACCAGAATGGTGACCGGTCTGCAAACCATGTCCTATGAGGAACGGTTACAGGATTTGGGAATGTTTAGCTGCAAAAAAGAAGACTGAGAGGAGACTTAATAGCTGTCTACAAATATCTGAAGGGCTGTCACATAGAATCATAGAATCATAGAATGGTAGAGTTGGAAGGGACCTCCTGGGCCATCTGGTCCAACCCCCTGTTCAAAGCAGGATTCTCTAAATCATCCCAGACAGATGTCTAGAATCATAGAATGGTAGAGTTGGAAGGGACCTCCTGGGCCATCTGGTCCAACCCCCTGCTCAAAGCAGGATTCTCTAAATCATCCCAGACAGATGTTTATCCAGCCTCTGTTTGAAGACTTCCATTGAAGGAGAACTTACCACCTCTCGTGGCAGCCTGTTCCACTCCTTGATCACCCTAACTGTCAAAAAGTTTTTTCTAATATCTAATCTGTGTCTCCTCCCATTCAGTTTCATCCCATTGCTTCTAGTCTTTCCTTGTGCAAATGAGAATAAAGATGATCCTTCTACAATGTGACAGCCCTTGAGATATTTGTAGACAGCTATTAAGTCTCCTCTCAGTCTTCTTTTTTGCAAGCTAAACATTCCCAAATCCTGTAACCGTTCCTCATAGGACATGGTTTGCAGACCGGTCACCATTCTGGTGGCTCTCCTTTGAACTTGCTCCAGTTTGTTGATGTCTTTTTTAAAATGTGGTGCCCAAAACTGGACACAGTATTCCAGATGAGGTCTGACCAAAGAGGAGTAGAGGGCAATAATGACCTCACGTGATCTAGACTGTATGCTTCTGTTGATACATCCTAGGATTGTATTTGCCTTTTTTGCTGCTGCATCACACTGTTGACTCATGTTCAGTCTGTGATCTATTAGTATACCCAAGTCTTTTTCACATGTGCTGTTACTTAGCCCTATTCCTACCATTTTGTATATGCTTTTTTCATTTTTATTGCCCAGATGTAGTATTTTGCATTTTTCCCTGTTAAAAACCATTCTGTTAGTTGCTGCCCACTGCTCCAGTTTATTTATATCTTTTTGAATCCTCTCTCTCTCTTCTCTAGTATTAGCTACCCCTCCTAGCTTTGTGTCATCAGCAAATTTGATCAGTTTACCCTCAATTCCTTCATCTAAATCATTGATAAAGATGTTGAACAATACAGGGCTCAAAACAGAGCCTTGTGGTACCCCACTTGAGACATTCTTCCAACTGGATGTGCAGCCATTTACGACCACTCTTTGAGTCCTTTCACTAAGCCAGTTATGAATCCACCTAACAGTTGCCTTGTCCATTCCATACTTAGTCATTTTTTCAATAAGGATTGTGTGAGCTACTTTGTCAAATGCTTTGCTGAAGTCAAGATATACTATATCTACAGCATTTCCCTGATCCACCCAGTCAGTGATTCTGTCATAGAAGGAAATTAAGTTAGTCTGACATGACTTATTAGTTACAAACCCATGCTGACTCTGGTTAATCACTCCATTCTTATGCAGGTACTTACATACATGTTCTTTAATAATTTGTTCAAAGATTTTTCCTGGTATAGAAGTCAGACTCACCGGCCTGTAGTTCCCTGGGTCCACCTTCTTCCCCTTTTTGAAGATAGGAACAACATTTGCTCTTCTCCAGTCTTCTGGGACTTCTCCTGTTCTCCAAGAATTTTCAAAGATTATAGACAGTGGTTCAAGAATTTCTTCTGCTATCTCCTTCAGTATTCTGGGGTGTAATTCATCTGGACCTGGAGACTTGAATTGTAGAAGGATCATCTTTATTCTCATTTGCACAAGGAAAGACTAGAAGCAATGGGATGAAACAATGGGAGGAGACACAGATTAGATATTAGAAAAAACTTTTTGACAGTGAGGGTGATCAGTGAGTGGAAATGGCTGCAATGAAACAAAGAGTGAAAAGTTTAAAGGGGTCTGAATACTTTCCGCACCTACTGTATATTCTGTGTGATATATCATGGTATTCTGTATATATTATGTGTGTGATATACCGTATATACTTGTGTATAAGCCGAGTTTTTCACCCCTTTTTTGGGCTGAAAAAGACCCCCGCTTATACACGAGTCACAGTACCCACTTCTTTAACGATGGAGGGTGTAGGTCTCCTGCATCTCCGAATCTTCTGTGCACTCCCCTGCAGCCTTTTTCTGTGTGTCGGTGGCTGCTGAAAGGGTCGGTGTTGGCAGCGGGACATGTTGTGAATGGGCTTGAGATGAGTTCTGAGCAGAGGCTCCCTCTGGTGGTTACAAGCGGTACTGGTCTGTTCAGTGAAGATTGTGAGGACTGGGAATCAGGTGTTACTGACTGGTCTTATATAAGGGAGTCACCTTCCCATCAGGGTTGCCGGTGATCAATTGTTCTGGTCTGAATCCTTGATTCCAGTTTCCCTTGTAGCCTGCTGTGTAGTGTCTGCATCTCCTTCTAACAGATAAGACATTTTCTTCTTTTTGTTTCTGTGCTTGATTTTTGCATTTTGTCCTGCACTTCTGTGGGGGCCTTCTGGGTCCCCTCAGGGGGCTTTTGCCCTCTCAGTTTAGTTCAGCCACTGATGTTTGTACATTTGCTTTTTCCAGTTTTTTCAGTGGCTGCTGTTTTGATTTTGTTACACCAGAGAGCTAATTTAGATGGTAGAGGTCGTGTGATCTCAGGTGTTTTTGAAATTAGTAGAGTTGGTGCTTTCAGGGTTTTTTTTGGGATTGCTGTAAGTACCCTTCCTATTCTTTTCTATTTAGTTAGTTTGGGCCCCAACGTTTGCTCATACTATTTTCTGTCTGTGTCAGTATTTCGTCTTGTCTAACCGCCATTACATGTTTGGGGGCTTGCTATTATCTTTGGGGTTCTGCTCCGGGGCAGATAGCTTTCCTATTTCTATCTTTAGGTGTAGTTAGTTTCTCAGGCTGTGACGAGGCGTCTAGGACCAACGTAGGAACGCTCCACGGCTGCCTCTAGTTGTGGTGGTTAGTCAGGGTACTGCAATCTCATAGATTCCAACTGCTCTGGTGTATTGCCTTTTTGCCTGCACTCCTCAGCTACCGAATCATAACAGTATCACCGGCCCAAAAAATTGAAAATTGTATGGTACTCACAGAAGGGAAAAAATATTGTGAAAGAAAAAAAAAAAAAAGGTTGTCAGAGATATTTTTCTGTTTGTTGCATTTTTTTTTTTTTTCCCTCTGTATCTCTGGGTGCTGGGGAGGATCTTTTCTCCCAATGGAGTTTGCACAGTTGTCTGGCCGTGTGGATCAGCTTGCCACTGAGGTTCAGAGTATTGCTGCATATCTTGCTAGGTTGCCTGTTGTGGAACCTAGGATTCCCATGCCAGATTTGTTTTTAGGGGATCAAGCTAAGTTTCAGAATTTCAAAAATAATTGTAAATTGTTTTTTGCCTTAAAATCTAAGTCCTCAGGAAACGCAGCGCAGCAGGTTCAAATTGTCATCTCTCTCCTGCGCGGCGATCCTCAGGATTGGGCTTTTTCCCTGACACCTGGGGATCCTGTTTTGAGTGATGTTGATGCATTTTTTCAGGCTTTGGGGTTATTGTACGATGAGCCTAATGTCACTGATCAAGCTGAAAAAGCCTTGTTGGCATTAAATCAGGGGCTTGATGACGCTGAGTTATACTGTCAGAGATTCCGTAGGTGGGCAGTCCTGACCAAGTGGAATGACGACGCTTTGGCGGCCCTTTTTCGGAAGGGGCTGTCAGATAATGTAAAGGATGTTATGGTGGGATTCCCTGTCCCCTCTGGTCTCAATGATTCTATGTCATTAGCGATTCAAATTGACAGACGTTTGCGTGAGTGGAGAAGTATGCGTGGAATAGTGTTGCCTTGTGAACCTGCTTCTGAATCCATGCAGTGTGATAGAGTGGTGTCTGGGGCACAGCGTCATGAGTTTCGAAAGCGCAATGGGTTATGTTTCTACTGTGGTGATGCCTCTCATGCTATTTCAGTCTGCCCTAAGCGGGGAGGACGTTTTGCACGCTCAGTTGTCTTGGGTAGTGTTCAGACTAAGTTTTTACTAACTGTCACTCTGATATGCTCTCTGTCCTCATTTTCTGCTCAGGCTTTCGTTGATTCTGGAGCAGCTATTAACCTGATGGATTTTGATTTTGCTAAACGTTGTGGGTTTCCCTTGATACCCCTACGGAAGTCTATTCCCCTTCTGGGGATCGATTCTACCCCTTTGGCTGAGAATAAACCTCAGTTCTCTACTCAGGTTATAATGAGGGTTGAACCTGATCATCAAGAGTGCTGCAAATTTTTGGTTCTGTATAATCTGCATGATATTATCGTACTGGGTTTCCCTTGGTTGCAGTCTCATAATCCTGTTTTGGATTGGAAATCTGTGTCTGTAACCAGTTGGGGCTGCCAATGTGTTAATACCAACACTCCTGTTTTTTCTGCCTCCCCCCAGGCTCAGGATGTTCCTGACTTTTTGTTTGATTTTTCTGATGTGTTTAGCGAAAGTAAATATGCATCCTTGCCTCCCCATAGGAGCTATGACTGCGCTATTGAATTAGTGCCTGGTAGTAAATTCCCTAAAGGTCGCCTTTTTAACTTGTCTGTACCTGAACATGACGCTATGCGGTCTTATATCAAGGAGTCATTGGAGAAAGGTCATATCAGACCATCCTCTTCACCCTTAGGTGCCGGTTTTTTCTTTGTGGCCAAAAAGGATGGTTCATTAAGGCCGTGTATTGATTATCGTCTTTTGAACAATATTACTGTGAAATATCAATACCCGTTACCCTTGATTTCTGACCTGTTTTCCAGGGTGAAAAACGCTACTTGGTTTACCAAGCTTGACCTCAGGGGGGTATATAACCTTATTCGCATTAAGCACAGGGATGAATGGAAGATGGCATTCAATACCCCGGAGGGGCATTTTGAGTACCTTGTGATGCCCTTTGGGCTCACTAATGCTCCTTCTGTCTTCCAGTCCTTCATGAATGACATTTTCAGGGATTTTGTGGATAAATTTCTGATTGTTTATTTGGATGATATCTTGATTTTTTCCAATGACTGGGACTCTCATGTGAAACATGTTCGAACTGTATTCCAGATTTTGAGAGAGAATGCTCTGTATGTGAAGGGATCAAAGTGTCTTTTTGGCGTACAGAGGATCTCATTTCTGGGATTCATTTTGTCCCCATCTGTTATTGAAATGGACCCGGTCAAGGTTCAGGCAATCTGTGATTGGGTCCAACCTACTTCATTAAAGGCTCTTCAAAGATTTTTGGGTTTTGCCAATTTTTATCGTAAATTTATTGGTAATTTCTCGGTTATTGTTAAACCATTAACTGATTTGACCAAAAAGGGTTCTGATGTGGTAAATTGGCCTCCTGAGGCAGTCTCTGCATTTCAGGAACTTAAGCAGAGATTCACTTCTGCTCCTGTTCTACGGCAGCCTGATGTTTCTCTGCCATTTCAGGTGGAGGTTGATGCCTCTGAAATTGGGGCAGGTGCCGTTTTGTCCCAAAAAGATCCAGAGACCTCTAAAAGTAACCCTTGTGCCTTTTTCTCTCGAAAATTTTCTCCTACTGAACGTAATTATGACGTGGGTAATCGGGAGTTATTGGCCATGAAGTGGGCTTTTGAAGAGTGGAGACATTGGCTGGAGGGAGCCAAACATCGGGTGGTGGTCCTTACGGACCATAAGAATCTGGTTTATCTGGAATCTGCCAAGCGACTCAATCCTAGACAGGCCAGGTGGGCCTTGTTTTTCACACGTTTTAATTTTGTGGTTTCCTTTCTTCCTGGCACTAAGAATGTTAAGGCGGATGCTCTCTCGAGGAGTTTCCTTGCGGACTCTCCTGAGTTATCTGATCCTTCTGTTATTTTGAAAGAGGGTGTAGTTCTTTCCGCCATCTCACCCAATTTGAGACTTGCTCTGGAGGGGTGTCAGGAGGATAGGCCGAGCGCTGCCCTGTTGGAAAATTGTTTGTCCCGGACCAGTGGAAAAAGAGTGTGATGTCTGAGATTCATTGTTCCGCAGTAGTATAGGGACCCCAGTATTCGTCAAACTCAATTTGACAGGTCGACACGCCCCCTATCATTTAATCCGTCTCCCTGTCAGCTTGATCCAGGTCGTCATGCCCCCTGGCTGAACTTTGCTCAGGCTGAGAAATCTGAGCTGCTGGATTTTTGAATTTCAATCAAAGTGATTTATTCATGTCTATTGATATTTTATCCGCTGGATTAGATTAGTCTGTGGAGTTTTACTGTATTAAAGAGTGCTTCTTGATTTTATAAGTCTCAGGAAGAAACTTTTAAGGACCCAGTAAATGTCTGTATTAGAATCCATCAGTAAATGTATGTAAAGCTCATTTCTAGCAGACTTGTATAAATGTCCCCGAAACTTTTAAGGAGTCAGTAAATGTCTGTATTAGAATCCATCAGTAAATGTATGTAAAGGTGATTTCTAGCACTCTCTGTTAGAGATGTCTAACTTGTTACCGATGGATGTGTATCTAAGGCTTGTGTTGTGTTGTGTATAGCCCCAGGCATGTTGGGGCATGTTTAAAACTGACGAGACTTATAACCCCGTCTCATTGTACGGGCATATTATGTATATGGCCGTGTTACAATATTACAGAATGGTTTATTCGCATTTTAAAAAAGCAATGACACGGTATTGTAAAAACAAGGTTACAAGATTTTATTGTAATAAATACAGCTCAAAGACATTTCAAACATTTAAAAGTACATACAGAATGATATAAAAAGTGTCACATGCACAATTAACAAATATCAGAAACACACGATAAAATAGATAATTAACAAGTACATAGGTTACATCGTGAGCCACATGGCTGGCAGTATCGGTAGAGACCTTTTTTTAGGTAATAGAGTTCCCCTTGTGGTTGCTAATGACGGCGAGTGCAGAGAATGAATTGTACGGGGTGCGGAATCTACCCTCATCGGTGTAGATACACCAGCGCTGGAGGCCATTTTTAATTCGTCTAAATGTTGTCTAGTAGTGGGATTACCCACAACAGTAGAGGGTATATTCAGTTCGGCCATAGCTCGCATAAACGATTCCCAACCCCTAGGTAAATTCCTGACGGTCAGAGCGTGACTCTGCGTTGTACTACGTACTAAATCCACTAAGTTAGACCCGGGTATTACAGAGTTTTTGAAAATAAATTCGGCTTTATCATTCCAGTCTGTCACACTCTTATTCTGGAGTAACCTGTTTAGTAAAAATTCAGCATTCTTTTTATATCTTTGGTTAATATGACCTACAATTTCAGCGATCTCGTGATTTTTTTTATCGGTGTCGGTATTTGGCGGCTGTTGATGCTCAGGACCCTGAGGGCTAACGAGATTTAAAGTTGTTAATTCTTTCGAGCTGCGTTTCGTATGTACCAAGTAGCGCTCCAGCACTGTGCTATACATTTTAATTTTCACATCGTCGGGGATGTCGCGTCGCTGTAAAACAGTGTTAATTTCATCATCGAGGCGTCGAATAGCAGTTTCGCGTATGCTCTCGGTGATTGGTGATCTTAGCTTGTGTAGCTCCTGTTTGGGGACTAGATACATTTTCTCAGCATGCTCCATTATTTACCCGCGAGCAGACTCGTTATTATGGGTATTGCAAAGCCTAAAAGAGGACCGATAAAGCCACGGTCTGATTCAGTACACGTTTCTTTTTCTTTATGGACTGCGCTCTATCGCTCATGGTTCTTATAGCTTTACGCCACTTCTTCAGTATGCCTTTTTGGCGCTCTTTCAGCGGGATTCTGCCTTTTAAGATGTTTAAAGCAATCTCACCTATAGCGGTGATTAAATCCACACTCGCATTGCGCAAAATAGATTTCCGGACAGATGGGGGTGCCTTCACCAGTGTTTTTAAGAGAGCCCAGTTACGCCGGAGTCTCTCGGACATCTTTACAGCACAAAGCACACAGCGTGGAATGTGCGAGCCCGCATAAAATTCACTTTTTAGAAGCGTTTTTTCTTCTGCACATAGACAGCTGGTAACGTCGGCGGAAACAATCCCGTCCGTAAGCGGTGATCCTCAGGTGTATTAGCTCTCAAATCGACCAGCAAATACCCATAAGGCTCCCGCGTAGCATCCTCAAATGCTTCAAGGAAAAAACGTGTTTTTCCAGGATACATCTGACGAGCTAGTGTTAAAATTTGTAATTTATCTCGTGGATTGTTAATGATTTCTTCTCAGCAATGAAATTTCTCACAATTGTATCATTACGCGGTTTATCAGCAGAAAACTTCTCCAATATCTTACTGAACGGTATGTTCCGAGCTAAGAAATGTAAAAAGTACAGGCAGTAGTGCCCACAGACAGTACTATACGTGTCTTGGATCTGGTTGCTTTGGTAATAATAAGTCTCACAATTCGTGTTCAGGAAAGTCACAAACTCGCTCGGAAAGATAGCGTTGTCAGCACATAATCCGTAGCTATCAAAAAATATGGCGTTCTTGGCGTCACAGAGCACAATTAATATCCAGTGTCTGCCAGGTTGGTGTGCGGGGTCTGTATTTACGATGAATCCGACAGGGCGTTGATTTACCCGATGTGGTGGAAGCAAATCACACGGAAACACACCGCCAAACACACGCTCTGTAAAGCTATCCCCCTTCAGTATGGTCGTGAGTTGCAGGCTATCCATCACTAATTAAAATCGTACAAGATCTCTCTTCTATTATTAATTTCCAGAATGGCCGGGTTGATTGCAAAAACAATCATGTTTATCGTATGGGGTGTCGCTAGTGCAAACCGGACTTCAGCCCGTAGGTTACCTGTTTTAATGAGGGAGAAATGACCGCCGGGTTCCTGATCAGCTGATAAATCAAATGCAAACAGAGTGAATCCGGACATAAACTCTTCACGATCCACGGCCATGGCACAATCAGCTTTCTGCTTGCCTGATATATGTGCGAGAGCCATATACTCTCTGACGGCTAAGTAGTCATTAAAGTTAGGGTTATAAGGCCTCGCAGGGATCTGTTGTCCGTCCAGGTAGAGGGCTGCGTGATTGACGTTGTAGTGATGGAAGAACAGGGGATTTCTGGCGTAAGACCCGCTAAATGCTTCATTATCTACAAAACCTAATATAACAGTTTTCGGTATCTGGCCTAGGAAGAGATTCTCGTGGTTCGTGATCCGTGTTCCAGCGGCTATACTGTACACTTTCATGCATGTCCTGTCAATAGCGTACTTGGCTGTCGATGCCAAGAGGGCCTGACTGTGGCCTATTCGGACCGCCGGGGACACTTGTACTCTCTTTACAAAGAGAGTGGCTTGCATGATTTGCACTTTCAGCGGATCGGCCTCAGCCGACATGAGGCAGAAAGCGTCCTTATTTCTCGTTAGCTTAACCTTAAGATCGAGTCCGTTCAATATTAGCTTTGGTTGATTAAATATATCACCAAAAATTGGACCAATGAGGTCCAGGGGTTTGGAGCGGTGGGTTGCAGCGGCTCTTTTAATAAATCCTGCATTTGGGCCATCCAAGCTTCGGTCATTATGGTGACCAGCTGTGTCTTTATAGAACAATCCGGCAGTAAATTGCGAGGACAGCGTCTGTGAACTGTAATTTAAGAGAGTCTCTATGTACGCTCTATAGCTGTGAGATTGTCCGATTGTGAGATAACACGGTCCCCCAGAGTAATATCGACCTGATTAAAGAGTGTGGCAAGAGGGTAGTTTATGAGGGCTACACGGGCGTCATCGGCGATATTCGAATTATCCTGCTTGACGATGCGACAATTTATGTACAGCAGGGTGTTATTCAGGTCGTAATAATAATCCCCGCTACCCGATATGAAAAATTCCAGCGGAGCATTATCCGTCAGAGCGGCAATCGGCTGAACTTCTACAAATAGGGATTTCTCTATACTCGTCTGTGTCGGCGGTATGTCAAAAATATCCAGTTCAGATTTAGCGCACTCTACAGAAGCATCGTGCAGGAAAGCCATGTTGATCAGAAGATGTCCTCAGCAGTACGTCTCACTCGTTTCTGACGGGGTCGACGCTTGGCTGGTTTTTTATTCATGAGGATCGGGGGTAAAGCGGGGCATGAGCGACGCTTTCTTTTATGTGATTTTTTAGCGACATAAACTAGACCCCAGCCACCTTGCTCGGGATGTGTATTTATACGATTCATAAGCGCTGATGAGACAGATGTGACGGCGTCTTTAGCAATGTTTTTGACAGCCGTCTTCACGTGTGGTTTTACCAATTCTAAGCCTCTTCTGAAAAGCGGTACAGCACGCCGAAATAAGCCTTTAAATATCCCAGCCAGACCCGATCCGTACATGTACTCGCTCCCGCTGAACCCCTCTAATCCGTGCCCAGACTGTGCAATATAGTACCGGGCATAAACAGCTGGGTCCCCGTACGGCCTCTGAGCCACCATTTTCTAGCGTGCTAATCGCGTCTCTTCCGGAAATGTAGTCTCACAATACACTTTCCGTACTTGAATTTAACGGGAGTGCCCTGGTCCGATAAGATGGAGATTGTTACAGAGTCAAAATGATGCTTGCATAAGGGCACGTAATCGGGTCGTGTGTATTGAAGCGTGGTAATTTCACCGCTCTTGCCGCTTATTTGCGCCGTTCTCAGAAGTTGTACGTAGCTGCCGCCCACAAGCTGATGCTGGATGATGTCGCTGTAAATAAATAATGTATAAAAACCGGCTTTTATATCGGCATAAATCTTCTTCCGCTCAGTCTGGTTATTATCATACGCTTCGATGTATGGCTGGAGGCCTAAAATATGTCCCAATTTCTGACCCGGGGCAAATTGTATCGTGGGGGAATCCGGTAGGGTAACACTCCGCCGCACTTCGTCATAGCGCAGCTTAAAACTGTCGCTGGCAAGCTTCAAAATATCAATTCTCTCATTAATAGCACGTATGAGATCCGGTATTGTGTTATAAAAACTAGGCTTCACATAATATTCCTGCATCACATCACCCCGCTTGCCTATATAGAAGTTCCCTTCACCCCGCTCAAACGTGTACCATGTATGGGGGTACTGAATCTCAGTTAGAGCAACTTCGTATTGTCCTGAAAGCTGAACGGGTTTAGATAATTTTGTGGTATACTCGGCGATTGTGTTTTCAGGATATATATCGCCAGAAGCGTTGGAGGGAAGGGTGATAAAGAAGGATTCGGATTCCATGGTTATATGTCCGTCAGCGCCGACGCGGGTACCCACGAATTAAATTTATCAGGATAACCTTTCCATTTAATATAGCAGTGAATCGCCCCCCTGACACGTTTTTTTCTCAAAATTGCCTCAACGCGGTAGGCGCGGTTTTCATTGAAATGTATTTTTTGCAGCTCCTCCTTATAAAATGATCCCTCGATAGCGTCGCCCGCTAAATCGTTAATTTTATAGAGAGGCTTATGAAATTTATTGGAAATGGCGCTAATTAAAAATATCTCCTCGCTGAATGTCTGCTCATAACCCTTCGTAAAAGGGTTCTTAAAACGAGATATTCTGACATGATCTCCAATTTTTAAAGATGGCTTAATACGCTTTTTAGCCACGATACCGCTATAAATATTTTTCCATATCTGTAACGAGTTCTGCTTCGTCACATCGCACGGACGTGTCTGTATCGTGGTGTGAAAGGTGTGGTTGTAACTGTGCACCAAACCTGGTAAAATGTCGATATACCTAAAGGTATTATGTTTCGTCAGATAGCGCCACATACGTGTTTTTAATGTACGATTAAATCTCTCAACTATAGCGGCCTTTACGGTATTGTTGGTGAAAAAATGATGTATTTTATGCATTTTACAAACACGTTTCATGTGTGAATTCATAAATTCTTTGCCACGATCCGTCTGTAGTTTCTGCGGGGTGCGTCGGGCGTTTCCAAATATTAATTCGAACGAACGAGCTACAGTCACCCCGGTTTTGTTGTGCAGAGCAACAACCCAGGCGTGTTTGGATAGTACGTCTATCACAGTCAGTAGATATTTCACGGCGTCATTTTCCCTAGAATATTCAATTAAGCTAACCAAATCAGCCTGCCATTGCGAATCAACGTCCGCGACAAAGATTTTATTGGTAGAGAATCTTGTCCTTATAGGTTTATGCAGGGTGTAAGCATCTTGTTTATTCAGCCAATCGACCACCTCATGTTGTTTTATACCACGCGTTCTAACCGATCTGTATAGATTTGTAATGCCGCTGAATGATGCAGGGGCTTCGGGCGTGAAATATTGCTTCTTTAATAGTGCTTCAGGACCCTTAGCAGCATGATGTCTCTGTAAAACATTAATAGATTTTTTTTCTTTCTCATCATTGGGGGCAGTGACAGTGGGCGTGCTCTCGCTGCTAGCCCTAATAAATACAGCACCTGATCCCAAGCGACACACAGCTCACCTGTAAGACTTCACAGCTCACAGAACACACTCCAGATCTGAAGTGAGTATTTTTTATGGATTTCGTTTTCAATTATATTAAGTTTGTGTAGTATTTGCCTGAATAGCTTACTCGTGTTTTAATAATATACTACGCTTGTGTTGGATAATAGCTGAATATTTAATTACTGTAGATTGACGCTAAAATTCATACAGTTAATTTTATTTTTAGATGTCTGAATTATATAGACACATTGGGGTGTTATAGTTAAGAGGCATTTTGCACATCATTTTTTATACCGCTTTATTCTTTAAGATCCGTGTATAATGAAGGTGTACGTATCTGATGGGATTTCATCTACCATGAAGCATTCTGATCCTGCCCCCACAATTTTACCCGAGGCTGCGTCTAGTAACGCTAATGATGGATGGAACGTGAGGGGTCAGGCGGCACTGCCCAGCGCGGGTACGTTGTGTGGATGCGTGGTTGTGTGTGTGTGTGTATATATATATTAATATATATATAGAGAGTTGTTTTGCATATTATTTTTGCTTTATTCTTTAAGAACCGTGTATAATGAGCCGCGATCTGCCTGATGAAGTTTTTGCCACCATGAACTATTCGTACCCCGAGGCCTGTATTTTACCTGCTGCAGCGTGTAGTAACGCTAGTGATGCGTGGAGCGTGAGCGGTCAGGCGGCTCTGCCCAGCGCGGGTACGTTGTGTGGATGCGTGGCTGTGTGTGTGTGTGTGTGTGTATATATATATAGAGTTGTTTTGCATATTATTTTTGCTTTATTCTTTAAGAACCGTGTATAATGAGCAGCTATCTGCCAGATGAGGTTTTCGCTACCTTGAACTATTTGGACCCCGAGGCCTGTATTTCACCAGCTGTCGCTTGTAATGCTTCTAGTGCTGCCGCGCCATGGGATGGCCTTTCAGCACCGGGCATCGAGGGTACGCTGTGTTTCTGCGTGTCTGTTATATAATATATATATATATACAACTATATATAACACTTAACTATGTGAATTTAAGTGTGTAAGTGAATATTAACTCCTTACAGATGTCGCAATGATAGCGGAGCTGGATTCGGCCGAAATGCCTATGAACCCTGGCACTAACAGAGCCCAAGAAGACGTCGCATTTTCTAAAGCTCCTAAAAAGCGAAGCCTGGCGGCTGTCAAGAAAGATAAAGGTACGTGCCGCATGAAAAACTGTTTTGCCCAAACGACTGGAGAAAATTGTTGATGGGCCTTCTAATGATTATTATTATTTATAGCGCGTAAAGTGAAACCTAGGAGCAAGATATTTACAAAGGAGAATATACATCTGCTAGTGGAGAACGCCTCAGACGTCCCAGAAACCACTGCTACAAACGTGCAGGCATCATCGTTAACCGGTAAGTGTATATTTTGATATATCAGGCTAGTCTTAATACAACGTATGTCACTCTTGTCACACCTAGGATCGCGATGTTCCGCACGTATCCGCTACATGTAGAATCTTTCCTTAAAGATAGTTGTAAAGTCAGATTGACACATATACAATCTCATCCACAGGTAAATCTAAAGTCGAGAGAAAAATAACCACGACCCCTCTGCAAACACTACGTCTCAACGAGAACCACGCAGAGCCATTCTTGATGACGATACAGACACCTATGGGCAGTGATGGCCCACAGCCACAACAGCAGTTCTATCTGATGCCGGGCGTGCTATCCCATTCAAGCGGCGCGCAACCATCCCGCGGTGCAGTGAATGATGCTGAACTATACTCTGAAGTACAGGAGCGGCCACGTAAACACGCGCAGAAAACTATGCATATTTCAGAAACATCACCAGACACATTTTCCGCCATGAATCCCACAACCCGACAGACTCGTGAGGCGCTTGACCGTGAGATTGATCAGCTCGCTGATGGTAAGAAGCGCACCGTAGAACCGATCATTATACAGACCACTCATGCTATACAGCCTTTACTGCCATCTGTAACTGTGTCCACTAATTCCACGGGTATTGAACTGTTGGATACCATTAATTTACCCACCACATCTCACGCTGATGTATCTAATCCAGTTAATGTTGTGATGGGGTTAAAGAGACTGTTAACGACTAAGCATAAAGTGTGTAAAAAGCCGAGGCTTCATACAGATGTGTCTGTAGCTGTTAGCAATACGTGTTCTGCGGCCTCTGTACTTGTTAGCAGTGCGAATTCTGCGGTCTCTGTACCTGTTAGCAGTGCGGATTCTGCGGTCTCTGTACCTGTTAGCAGTGCGGATTCTGCGGTCTCTGTACCTGTTAGCAGTGCGGATTCTGCGGTCTCTGTACCTGTTAGCAGTGCGGATTCTGCGGTCTCTGTACCTGTTAGCAGTGCGGATTCTGCGGTCTCTGTACCTGTTAGCAGTGCGGATTCTGCGGTCTCTGTAGCTGTTAGCAGTGCGGATTCTGCAGCCACTCTAGCTGTTAACAGTGGGAATTCTGTATCTCCGATCGCTACAGCGCAGATGTATGACGCCATTGGGTGGGCCCCCGCCGGAGCCGCAGTGTTTAAGGAGCAGTTAGATCGTTACTTACGTTACAAAATCTGGCTACCCAAAATAGTGTTTTTCTGTAATACTTTTGAAAGATTGCTGTCTGAAGTAGTCACAACAGATGCCTGTAAGGCCGAGCTATACGCGCTTCGCCAGATGCAAGTAGACACCGAGATACCCGATGGTGCTAACCCGTTATGACTAAATATGAGCGGATCGGGCCTGCATAAACCAGCTAAAACAGTCCGTTATAATAGGTCCAGAGTTATAAAACGAGCTCTAAAACTACTGGTCAGTGCTCGACGCGCAATATGCGCTAGGCGTCGGTGTGGAATCACCTGTCCTGCTATACCACCACAGCCAGCCCCGGAGCCACCACACACAGATGCTCCTGTCTCACATAGCCATGATGGCCCTGAAAATGACGTCCGTTCCGGTGCACAAAGCTCACAAGCCTCTGCTGCGGATGCTAACTCTGCTGATGCTGTGAGGGGATCGGATCATACAGTATTTTTACAACACTTCCATCATCACCAGAGGGACAACCGTAATTTCAGTGCACGCATACATACCGATCATTTTAGGTTTGTAAATTTGGAGCGTGTACGATCCTTTGTCGAGGCTGTGAACATTGTTCACGACAGTATTCAGTCATTACTGGATAGAGTCATTAGGGACATTGAACCGGGCGACTTTGTGCAGTTAAGGCTTGAAGGTGGCGATGCTTTAGACCCCATTTTCACTACAAAGCAGAGCCGGGAGGATTTTAATTCTGAATCTTTTTTAAATGCTGTTGCTCGCACACTTCAAAGTAATGCTGAATGTTTGGCAAGCAATACCCTAAAACTAGTCATCACTACCGTTAAAAACCGCCGAGGCGGTATAAAAAACCAGCGAGTCGGTGTAAAAAGACGCTTGAAATCTATAGCGAGCAGCCGAATCATTAAACAAAAGATGCGGTGGCTGTATGATTTTAACAATTACAGTACAAATCTGTGTTTGGCCGCTAGTGTGTGCGCCCTGATTGAGGACGCTGATGTCGGTGATGCGGTTTTACTGAATCGCTCTAAAAACATACACACGGCACTGGGGATTCCAGATGATCGATTAGTGAGTTTTAGCGACATTCCAGCATTTGAGAACTATTTGGGTGTCACCATTAAAGTACTGTACTACAGTCAGGGTGATTGGCGCTACTTTCAGACCGACAATGCAGCTAGTGGTAAAATCGTATTCATACTGTTCCATGATAACCACTACTACGGTATCAAGAATATAAAAGGTTTTATCGGTGCTAAGTACTTTTGTGAGCTCTGCAATTCATTGTATAATAAGAAGAACACCCATTCATGTCAATATTTTTGTAAAGCTTGTCAAAGAGTGGATTGTGTGGAGTGTGCCGGTGTACAACAAACACCACGGTGCCCCGTATGTCGGGTTCATTGTCGCTCTAGTGAGTGTTTAGAGCGCCACAAACAATTAGCTCTGAATGATCCACCGTTCTGCAGGCTTAAAATATTTTGTGATGAGTGCCAACGCTTTGCGTTCAGGAATAGCGAGGGCGTGCATGAATGTGCGGGGCTACGTTGCACCGTATGACGTGCGCGTGTAAATAAATTTGACGCCCACCTCTGTTACATGCGGCGCTATGTAGCGGAGGACGAAACAGATTGTTATATCTTTTACGATTTTGAATGTATGCAAGAGACAGGCACACACATCCCAAATTACATTTATGCCACAACTCTGAGTGGTGAACAGTCCTGGGAGTTTGAAGGTGATAGCTGCACGCATGACTTTCTACTGTTCTTTACCAGCGGGAAATTTTCAGGGTATACATTTATAGCCCACAATGCAGGGCGCTATGATTCTTACTTTATTGTTAAGGAGCTGATTTTTGAAAAGCTACAGGTAAAGCTGATAGCCCAAGGTGGCCGTCTCTTGTGTGTGACGGTGCCCGATTTGTCTATAAGATTCATAGATTCGCTAAATTTTATCCCCATGAAGCTCAGTAAATTACCTCAGGCCATGGGCTTTTCAGGTGCCAAAGGTCATTTTCCACACTTTTTTAACACCCGTGAAAACCAAAGCTATGTAGGTCCCATACCCGATGTGAAATATTATGGGTTGGAGTACATGGCCCCGGATGAGAAGGTAGAGTTCCTGTCCTGGCATGAGGGCCAGAAACACACAGTTTTTGACTTCAAGTGTGAACTAAAATCATACTGCAAACAGGATGTTGAAATTTTGAGACGCGCCTGTGAGATCTATAGAGAACGCATTATGGAAATGACGCTGAAAAGTGTTAAAAAATACTGCGACATTCAAAAAGAAATGGTTGTGGAGAGCAGCTGTATTGACCCATTTCAGCTCATCACCCTGGCCTCTGTATGTATGTCAATGTATCGGTTTAAATTTCTACCAGAAAAAACGATTGCCATTTTACCGGGTGATAATTATCACAAGACGAAAAAGCGCTACTCATCCGCCGCTATACAATGGCTCATGTATGTAGCGCATACCGAGAAGATTGACATTCAGCATGCCTTAAGAGGGGGTGAGAAACAACTCGGGCAGTATTTTCTAGATGGCTATGCCTATGTTACGGCCAGCACATAGCTTTTGAATTTCAAGGCTGTTTTTTCCACGGATGCCCGTCGTGCTATAATGAGAATGATACAAATAAAGTTACAAACACCACCTACGGTCAATTATATCATGCCTTTTTAGCTAAAAAGCGCTACCTGCAGCTGCGCGGGTACACCATAAGAGTGATATGGGAGCACGAGTGGCGTGAAATGGTTAAAAACGATTCTAACCTCCAGGCATTTCTCCATCAAATGGCTTTCCCTGCTCCCTTAGACCCCCGCGATGCGCTTTATGGGGGTCGAACTAACGCTATTAAGCTCTATCACCAGGTGGAAGCTGGTGAGACTTTACATTACTACGACTTCACCAGTCTGTACCCCTTTGTAAACAAAACTAAAACATACCCTGTAGGTCACCCCGACATCATCTATGACAACTTTGGTTTCATTAAAAAATACTTTGGTTTAGCTAGAGTCAAGGTCTATCCCCCGAGAGATTTATTTTTTCCCGTTCTACCTGTAAAACTCGACAAAAAATTGATGTTCCCCCTTGCTATACATGCGCTGTAAATTCAGAGGCAGAGGAGTGCCGTCATAGTGATGAAGAACGCTCCCTGACAGGTACCTGGTGCACCATAGAGCTCGAGCTGGCGATAGATAAAGGGTACCGGATCGCACGCATCTATGAAATATGGCATTTCCCAAACACCAGCGATGATCTGTTTGCCCCCTACATTAAATTACACCTTAGGGATAAGCAGGAGGCTTCAGGGTATCCTAGCTGGTGCACCGATGATACCAAGAAAAAACAGTACATTGACAGTTTTCTTGAAAAAGAGGGTGTACGGTTACGACCTGAAAATATAGCCGTCAACCCCGCTAAAAGACAGATCTCCAAACTTTTCTTAAATTCTTTATGGGGAAAGTTTGCTCAGAAGTCCAATCTACCAAGCACCAAGATTGTTAGTGATCCTGATGAGCTTTTTAGGTATCTCTTCCTGCCCTACTATGACATTTCTACGCTGGATTTTATCGATGACGAAACCGCTACCATTAACTGGAAATATGCGGAGGGGCACCACACAGTCAACAGAAACACAAACATCTTTATAGCCTGCTTTACCACCGCGTATGCGCGGCTAGAGCTCTATTCTCTGGTGGACAGGCTGCAGGAGAGGTGCCTTTATCACGACACAGATTCAGTTATTTTTGTGCACAGGGAAGGTGAGTGGCAGCCGCCTCTAGGCGATTACCTGGGGGAATTGACGAGTGAGATACCCGAGGGCACATACATCACAGAGTTTGTTTCTGCAGGGCCCAAAACTTACGGGTACAAGCTCAACACAGGGAAGACTGTCTTAAAAGTGAAGGGAATAACGCTAAATGTTGGTAACTCGCAATCTATCAATTTTAGCAGTCTGAAAGATCTAGTTCTGGACTACCCCCGTAATTCAGACCCTGAAACTCAGAAACGCATCGTCGTACAGCAACAGGGCATTGTGAGAGATAAAAAATATTGGAATATTGAATCCCGTGTCCTACAAAAGACCCAGAAGTGTGTCTACACAAAGCGTCGCTATTAGACGAATTCACCACCCTGCCGTACGGCTATTAGCACAGTATTGTGATGGACACGAGGCTACAACACCCGCTCTCGTGCATTCTAGCGGGGCCGTCTAATTCTGGAAAGAGTTATTTTGTAAAACAATTGCTGTATAATATTGAAAGTAGTTTTTCTCACAAGCCTGATAATATTGTTTGGTTTTATTCATGCTGGCAGAAACTATATGATGAAATCTCTCTCTCTTTTCCCAACACCAGATTTGTGGAGGGTCTGCCGAATACATTCGTAGATGATGAATTATTCCCACCGGGCAAGGTGAATTTGGCGATTGTTGATGATCTCATGGATAGCGCTAGCGATAATTGTGAGATAGAAAAAGCATTTACCAAGTATGTGCACCACAGAAATCTCAGTATTTTCTACCTGGTACAAAACATATTTTGTCAGGGTAGGAAAAGCCGTACCGTAAATTTAAACACAAAGTACATGGTTCTTTTTAACAATCCACGAGATAAATTACAAATTTTAACACTAGCTCGTCAGATGTATCCTGGAAAAACACGTTTTTTCCTTGAAGCATTTGAGGATGCTACGCGGGAGCCTTATGGGTATTTGCTGGTCGATTTGAGAGCTAATACACCTGAGGATCACCGCTTACGGACGGGATTGTTTCCGCCGACGTTACCAGCTGTCTATGTGCAGAAGAAAAAACGCTTCTAAAAAGTGAATTTTATGCGGGCTCGCACATTCCACGCTGTGTGCTTTGTGCTGTAAAGATGTCCGAGAGACTCCGGCGTAACTGGGCTCTCTTAAAAACACTGGTGAAGGCACCCCCATCTGTCCGGAAATCTATTTTGCGCAATGCGAGTGTGGATTTAATCACCGCTATAGGTGAGATTGCTTTAAACATCTTAAAAGGCAGAATCCCGCTGAAAGAGCGCCAAAAAGGCATACTGAAGAAGTGGCGTAAAGCTATAAGAACCATGAGCGATAGAGCGCAGTCCATAAAGAAAAAGAAACGTGTACTGAATCAGACCGGTGGCTTTATCGGTCCTCTTTTAGGCTTTGCAATACCCATAATAACGAGTCTGCTCGCGGGCAAATAATGGAGCATGCTGAGAAAATGTATCTAGTCCCCAAACAGGAGCTACATAAGCTAAGGACACCAATAACCGAGAGCATACGCGAAACTGCTATTCGACGCCTCGATGATGAAATTAACACTGTTTTACAGCGACGCGACATCCCCGACGATGTGAAAATTAAAATGTATAGCACAGTGCTGGAGCGCTACTTGGTACATACGAAACGCAGCTCGAAAGAATTAACAACTTTAAATCTCGTTAGCCCTCAGGGTCCTGAGCATCAACAACCGCCAAATACCGACACCGATAAAAAAAATCACGAGATCGCTGAAATTGTAGGTCATATTAACCAAAGATATAAAAAGAATGCTGAATTTTTACTAAACAGGTTACTCCAGAATAAGAGTGTGACAGACTGGAATGATAAAGCCGAATTTATTTTCAAAAACTCTGTAATACCCGGGTCTAACTTAGTGGATTTAGTACGTAGTACAACGCAGAGTCACGCTCTGACCGTCAGGAATTTACCTAGGGGTTGGGAATCGTTTATGCGAGCTATGGCCGAACTGAATATACCCTCTACTGTTGTGGGTAATCCCACTACTAGACAACATTTAGACGAATTAAAAATGGCCTCCAGCGCTGGTGTATCTACACCGATGAGGGTAGATTCCGCACCCCGTACAATTCATTCTCTGCACTCGCCGTCATTAGCAACCACAAGGGGAACTCTATTACCTAAAAAAAGGTCTCTACCGATACTGCCAGCCATGTGGCTCACGATGTAACCTATGTACTTGTTAATTATCTATTTTATCGTGTGTGTTCTGATATTTGTTAATTGTGCATGTGACACTTTTTATATCATTCTGTATGTACTTTTAAATGTTTGAAATGTCTTTGAGCTGTATTTATTACAATAAAATCTTGTAACCTTGTTTTTACAATACCGTGTCATTGCTTTTTTAAAATGCGAATAAACCATTCTGTAATATTGTAACACGGCCATATACATAATATGCCCGTACAATGAGACGGGGTTATAAGTCTCGTCAGTTTTAAACATGCCCCAACATGCCTGGGGCTATACACAACACAACACAAGCCTTAGATACACATCCATCGGTAACAAGTTAGACATCTCTAACAGAGAGTGCTAGAAATCACCTTTACATACATTTACTGATGGATTCTAATACAGACATTTACTGACTCCTTAAAAGTTTCGGGGACATTTATACAAGTCTGCTAGAAATGAGCTTTACATACATTTACTGATGGATTCTAATACAGACATTTACTGGGTCCTTAAAAGTTTCTTCCTGAGACTTATAAAATCAAGAAGCACTCTTTAATACAGTAAAACTCCACAGACTAATCTAATCCAGCGGATAAAATATCAATAGACATGAATAAATCACTTTGATTGAAATTCAAAAATCCAGCAGCTCAGATTTCTCAGCCTGAGCAAAGTTCAGCCAGGGGCATGACGACCTGGATCAAGCTGACAGGGAGACGGATTAAATGATAGGGGGCGTGTCGACCTGTCAAATTGAGTTTGACAAATACTGGGGTCCCTATACTACTTTCCGCGTTGGCTGGGCATCCCGGAATTTTTGGTACCAGAGACTTGGTTAGTCGGTCCTTTTGGTGGCCTACTTTGTCTCGTGATGTCAGGGAATTTGTGCAGTCCTGCGGGACTTGCTCTCGCTCCAAGCCTTGCTCTCGCTCTGGTGGTTTGTTGATGCCATTGCCTGTGCCCTAGAGACCATGGACCCATATCTCTATGGATTTCATTTCCGACCTTCCTGTTTCTCAGAGAATGACCGCCATCTGGGTGATTTGTGATAGGTTTTCCAAGATGATACATCTTGTGCCATTGCCTAAGTTGCCTTCCTCCTCTGATTTGGTGCCTTTGTTCCTTCAGCACGTGGTTCGTTTACACGGCATTCCTGAGAACATTGTGTCTGACAGAGGAGTCCAGTTTGTTTCCAGATTTTGGAGGACCTTTTCTTCTAAACTTGGTGTTCAATTGTCTTTCTCCTCGGCGTTTCATCCTCAGACCAATGGTCAAACTGAGAGAACAAACCAGACATTGGAGACTTATCTAAGATGCTTTGTGTCTGCTGATCAGGATGACTGGGTTTCTTTTTTGCCTTTGGCTGAGTTTGCTCTTAATAATAGGGCTAGCTCTGCCACTTTGATGTCTCCATTTTTCTGTAATTCTGGGTTTCACCCTCGATTTTTCTTCGGGACAGACGGAGGCTTCTGTCTGTCCGGGTGTTGACTCTGTTGTGGAGCGTATGCAACAGATTTGGGACCAGGTAGTGGAGAGGTTGTCCCTCTCTCAAGAGAGGGCCCAGCGGTTTGCTAACCGGCATAGGACTGATGGTCCTCGGTTTAAAGTAGGGGACTTGGTCTGGTTGTCCTCAAAAAATATTCCTATGAGAGTAGCATCTCCTAAATTTAAGCCTAGGTTCATTGGACCTTATAAGATCATGGAGATTCTTAATCCTGTTTCTTTTCGTTTGCTTCTTCCAGGGACATTTAAGATCCATAACGTGTTCCACAAGTCCTTGTTGAAGAGGTTTGTTGAGCCAGTGGTTCCTGCTGCTGTGCCTCCTGACCCTGTTTTGGTTGAGGGCAATCTGGAGTATGTGGTTGAGAAAATATTAGATTCTCGTTTTTCTAGACGGAAACTCCAGTATTTGGTTAAGTGGAGAGGTTATGGTCAGGAAGACAATTCTTGGGTGTTTGCTTCGGACATCCATGCTAGGAGACTCATCCGTGCGTATCATAGAACTCATCCTGACCGACCTGGTTGCTCAAATGAGGGTTCGGTGACCCCTCCTCAAGGGGGGGGGGTACTGTTGTGAATTGGCTTGAGATGAGTTCTGAGCAGAGGCTCCCTCTGGTGGTTACAAGCGGTACTGGTCTGTTCAGTGAAGATTGTGAGGACTGGGAATCAGGTGTTACTGACTGGTCTTATATAAGGGAGTCACCTTCCCATCAGGGTTGCCGGTGATCAATTGTTCTGGTCTGAATCCTTGATTCCAGTTTCCCTTGTAGCCTGCTGTGTCGTGTCTGCATCTCCTTCTAACAGATAAGACATTTTCTTCTTTTTGTTTCTGTGCTTGATTTTTGCATTTTGTCCTGCACTTCTGTGGGGGCCTTCTGGGTCCCCTCAGGGGGCTTTTGCCCTCTCAGTTTAGTTCAGCCACTGATGTTTGTACATTTGCTTTTTCCAGTTTTTTCAGTGGCTGCTGTTTTGATTTTGTTACACCAGAGAGCTAATTTAGGTGGTAGAGGTCGTGTGATCTCAGGTGTTTTTGAAATTAGTAGAGTTGGTGCTTTCAGGGTTTTTTTTGGGATTGCAGTAAGTGCCCTTCCTATCCTTTTCTATTTAGTTAGTTTGGGCCCCAACGTTTGCTCATACTATTTTCTGTCTGTGTCAGTATTTCTTCTTGTCTAACCGCCATTACATGTTTGGGGGCTTTCTATTATCTTTGGGGATCTGCTCCGGGGCAGATAGCTTTCCTATTTCTATCTTTAGGTGTAGTTAGTTTCTCAGGCTGTGACGAGGCGTCTAGGACCAACGTAGGAACGCTCCACGGCTGCCTCTAGTTGTGGTGGTTAGTCAGGGTACTGCAATCTCATAGATTCCAACTGCTCTGGTGTATTGCCTTTTTGCCTGCACTCCTCAGCTACCGAATCATAACAGGGACAAGTGCCGGGGTCCTGAGCAGGCGGGGACTCCGGCGCGCTATGGGGGTCAGGTGCCGGTGTTGCCGCTAGCTCAGGCCCCACGCACTTGCAATATTCACCTGTCCCCGTTCCACCGCCGTGCTCTGTCTTCTGGGTCCTCTGACTGTGACGTAAAGTTCAGAAGGCGTGATGACGTAGTGCGTACCCTCTGCCTGAACAGTCACTGCAGACAGCCGGCGACGCTGAGGAGCAGCGGCCAGCGACGGAGGTGAGTATGTCTTTTTTTTTTTTAAATTGCAGCAGCGGTAGCAGCAGCATGATAGGATTTAATCCTATCACTTGTGCAATATACGAGCATGTTATGGGGCCACCATTAACTACTGTGCAGCATTATATGGGCATGTTTTATTATGGAGCATGTTATGGGGCCACCATTAACTACTGTGCAGCATTATATGGGGCATGTTTTATTATGGAGCATGTTATGGGGCCACCATTAACTACTGTGCAGCATTATATGGGGCATGTTTTATTATGGAGCATGTTATGGGGCCACCATTAACTACTGTGCAGCATTATATGGGGCATGTTTTATTATGGAGCATGTTATGGGGCCACCATTAACTACTGTGCAGCATTATATGGGGCATGTTTTATTATGGAGCATGTTATGGGGCCACCATTAACTACTGTGCAGCATTATATGGGGCATGTTTTATTATGGAGCATGTTATGGGGTCACCATTAACTACTGTGGAGCATTATATGGGGCATGTTTTATTATGGAGCATGTTATGGGGCCACCATTAACTACTGTACAGCATTGTATGGGGCATGTTTTATTATGGAGCATGCTATGGGGCCACCATTAACTACTGTACAGCATTGTATGGGGCATGTTTTATTATGGAGCATGTTATGGGGCCACCATTAACTACTGTGCAGCATTATATGTGGCATGTTTTATTATGGAGCATGTTATGGGGCCACCATTAACTACTGTACAGCATTGTATGGGGCATGTTTTATTATGGAGCATGTTATAGGGCCACCATTAACTACTGTGCAGCATTATATGGGGCATGTTTTATTATGGAGCATGTTTATAGGGCCACCATTAACTACTGTGCAGCATTATATGTAGCATGTTTTATTATGGAGCATGTTATGGGGCCACCATTAACTACTGTGCAGCATTATATGGGGCATGTTTTATTATGGAGCATGTTATGGGGCCACCATTAACTACTGTACAGCATTGTATGGGCATGTTTTATTATGGAGCATGTTATAGGGCCACCATTAACTACTGTGCAGCATTATATGGGGCATTTTTTATTATGCGTGGGGTGCAGAAGCAAAGCATCATAGAAGTCAAGCATCGTGTAAACGGCAGTTATCCATGGCAAAGAATTAACATTCATCTTCTCTCTTCACACAGGTAATCAAATCATTCAACCTCTGAATTGTCCTGTCTGCATGTATGCACTGCATTCATTGTCAGCAAGCAGCTGAATGGTACAATCCCCACCTCTGCTGGCTGTCTTTCTGCTGCAATATATCCTAATGGTACAACTCCATACTTCTGCTCACTGTCTGTCATCTGCTGCTTTACCATTTTGCTACATATTTTAATGTGCCTGCTAAAGCTTTAGTATCATTCATTTTAGCACTGTGTAATACTTAGTGCTTCATATCCTGTGAATTGGGCCTCTGTAGATCTAATCAGGTGGAAGGTGCTAAAGCATATAGATGTTGCCAGGTCTAGGCCCTTGATCATTTAACCACCCCTGGTGTGCTGGCCCCAGCTGCCAAATTATCCCAAACCAGCTCCCACAATCCCACTCTCCTAACCCTGTAGTGTGGGCTATATATTTAGGAGTAGTCTAAGGGGTGCACGCATGTGTGGGGTGCACGCATCACAGAAGCAAAGCATTATAGAAGTCAAGCATTGTGTAAACGGCAGTTATCCATGGCAGTTAATCAGGGCAGGAATCAGGTAGCCCACACTTTACTTTCTTTTTAATTATGAAAAACAAAATTTGATCAAAATTATGTTTACCAAATACGCTTATTATTATTATTACAACCTCATGCATGTTTTGCAATATATTTTTATTTTATTTTAGGATATTTGTTTCTTGTTTTTTGTTTTCTTTTTAATTATGTACATTACATCTATCCTCCTGTGTTCCCTTGCCATCCACGTTCACCGCCCCATCCCCCCTCCATCACGACTCATACACATCAGCCCCTCCATACTTCCCTCTCCCATGTACAGCTCCCATGCACTCCTCACCTTCCTGAGAAACCTCAGCCCATCTTGCCCAAACACATCACAGAAAAAACCTACTTACAACTCCAACAACTACCTGCTCTTTATCTTCCTACTCCTACTGATTTCAGGGGACATCTCCCCCAACCCTGGTGTCATGTGTGCATCGCCACGAAGATCGTCGCGGTTGCACATTCTGACTTCTCACAGCTGAGTTGCTGTTTCTTTGTGTTTGGCAGTTAGGGAGTTAATTCTGTCTGTGCTCAGTTCTGGGACTGGGTGCAGTTTCTCCCGGCTGCAATTAATTATTTGTTGATTGGTTTCCTTTAAATCTCTGGTTGTCTGTGTTGGGAGTTGCCAGTGAAATTCTTCATGCAGACCACAGATAGGATTGTATCTGTATAGACTTAAGTTAAAGAGCTCCTTAGTTGTTTTAAGCTCACCTTGCTTAGAGTTTAATATCCCAGATCATTTATGTTCCTTCTGTGTTTGAGTGTGTATGCAAGTCTGTGTTTTCTCCAGTCTGTCTTATATGTCTAATCTGTGTATTTAGCAGAGATCAGCCCATATCCCTTTGGTGGTAATCAGAATCCTTCTTAGGACTGATTACAGGGTTCAGGGACTGATAGGAGACAGGGTTAGGCTGGAGACTTGGACCTCTGAACCATTATCAGTACCTCCAAGGTGAGGGATTAGTTAGGACCCCAGTTTAGGGTCAGGTTAGACCCCCGGTCCTCCTCTTTCCTGTGACAGTGTATCAAGTCCTCAAGATTAACCCTGAGTTCAACGGATATCGTGTCAGGTAAATCTATTCTATATTTACATGCTGATGTTGCTAATCTATATGTTGTATAGAGTGTTGTTCTTTTAAGAATAGTTTACTGACATCGTACACATATCATAAGACCGCGTGACATTTTCACTGGCCCATAAAATTATTCCCAGTTGCCATGGATCCAGTAGCCCAGCTGGCTCTGCAGTTGCAGGGATTATCCATGGAGCTGACGGACATTAAGTCCAAAGTTTTGTCTCCCTCGGAGCAAACCAGATTTGAACCTAAAGTAGCTCTCCCGGACAGGTTCACTGGTGGGCGAGACAAATTTTTTACCTTCAGGGAAGCATGTAAATTGTATTTTCGGCTTCGGCCTCGATCATCAGGGAGTGAAGAGCAGAGAGTGGGAATTGTTATCTCGCTCCTACAAGGGACCCTCAATCCTGGGCCTTCTCCCTTCCTCCGGGATCCCCGGCTCTACAGTCAGTAGATCGATTTTTTACTGCCCTGGGTTTGGTATATGATGACCCAGATCGGGTCTCTCTTGCTGAGACAAAATTACGTAAGATACAGCAGGGAGATCGTCCGGCAGAGGAATTTGCTTCTGAGTTCCGTAGATGGGCCACAGATACTCAGTGGAATGACCCAGCTCTTAGGAGCCAGTTTTGTCATGGGCTTTCTGACAAATTAAAGGACGTTTTGGCTCAGTATGATTCTCCTCCATCACTGGAGGCTGCTATGGCCCTAGCTATCCGTACTGATAGACGGCTCCGGGAGAGGTGCGAGGTAACTCCGCCCCCTGTTGTTACTCCACCTACTACTAAAGTCCCTTATGTTGAGGTTCCCCTTGTCTGTTCGGAGGAGCCTATGCAGTTGGGAGGGACATCATTTCGTAGGAGGGGATTGGCGGTACGCCGCAGGACTAGAAGGTGTTTCTTCTGCGGGAAAGAGGGACATTTTGTTGGGGGATGTCCATCCCGTGCCTTGTTGAGCAAAAAGTCGCCGGAAAACTGTTAATCCCAGGTTGTGTGGTGGACGACAACCTGGGAGTATGTATTTCGTCCGCTAGTTCTTCTCAGTTCCTTGTACCAGTGGAGGTGGTGGTTGGTACGAGAGTGGAGAGATTTTCTGTTCTTCTTGATAGTGGGTCCGGGGCTAATCTGGTTGACGCTCAGTTTGCTCAGGCTCAAGGTATGCATCTGAGTGAATTGGTCAAACCGATCCCTATATTCTCCATTGACGCCAGGCCTCTCGGCCAAGGTAGCTTTGTTCATGAGGTTCATAACATTGACCTTCGGGTAGGGGCAATACATAGGGAACTATTATCTTGTTATGTGTTGGAGGGTCTACCTACTCCTATTGTGTTGGGACTTCCTTGGTTGGTTAAACATAACCCTGTGATTAATTGGCAGTCCAGAGATATAAGCCAATGGGGGGAGTTTTGCAAAAGTAACTGCATGAACACAGTCATCAGTGCGGTCGTGCCTAGTACTTTGCCTCCTTTTTTGGAGGACTTTGGGGATGTGTTCTCTGAGGAGGGGTGTCAGGAGTTGCCTCCTCATCGCGTGTATGACTGCTCTATTAATTTACTTCCTGATGCTAAGTTACCTAAAGCTAGGTTATATAACCTTTCTGGTCCTGAGAGGCAGGCTATGAAAGATTATATTTCGGAAAGTCTGGCCAAAGGGCATATTAGACCTTCATCTTCCCCAGTGGCCGCGGGGTTCTTCTTTGTGAAGAAAAAAGATGGAGGCCTACGCCCTTGCTTGGATTTCCGCGAACTTAATCGGATTACTGTTCGAGATCCGTATCCACTCCCTCTGATTCCTGATCTCTTCAATCAAATTGTTGGCGCCAAATGGTTCTCTAAATTGGATCTCAGGGGGCGTATAATCTGATTAGGATAAAAGAGGGGGATGAGTGGAAAACGGCGTTTAACACGCCGGAGGGACATTATGAGAACCTTGTCATGCCTTTTGGTCTGACTACTGCACCAGCAGTATTCCAACATTTTGTTAATGACATTTTTCGTCACCTTGTGGGGCTGTTTGTGGTCGTATATTTGGATGACATTTTAATTTACTCACCAGATCTTGTGTCTCATCAGGAGCATGTGGAGACAGGTGTTGCAGATCTTGCGAGACAATAAACTATACGCCAAACTGGAAAAGTGTGTATTCGCCGTACAGGAACTTCAGTTTTTGGGTTTCTTGGTGTCATCCTCCGGTTTCCGTATGGACCCTGAAAAGGTGAGAGCAGTGCTTGAATGGGATCAGCCAGAGGATCTTAAGGCTCTGCAGCGTTTTCTGGGGTTTGCTAACTACTACCCGAAATTTATTTTGTAATTTCTCATCTGTTGTCAAACCTCTCACTGACATGACAAGAAAAGGGACGGATTTTTCTAAATGGTCGGACAAAGCTTGCCAAGCTTTTTCCTCTTTGAAAAAATGTTTTGCTTCGGCACCCGTTCTCATCCAACCAGATGCATCACAGCCGTTCGTTGTGGAGGTGGACGCGTCTGACGTAGGGGTGGGTGCAATATTGTCCCAGGGTCCGTCCCCTGGTAAATGGCATCCGTGCGCTTTCTTTTCTAAAAAATTGTCGTCCGCCGAAAGGAATTATGATATCGGCAATAGGGAACTTTTGGCCATTAAGTTGGCTTTTGAAGAATGGCGTCACTTTTTGGAGGGGGCAGTCCACCCGGTCACCGTTATTACTGATCACAAGAACCTGCTGTATTTAGAATCCGCTAAGCGTCTGAATTCCAGACAAGCTCGATGGTCGTTGTTTTTTACCAGGTTTAATTTTGTTGTCACTTATCGCCCTGGATCTAAGAATGTTAAGGCGGATGCCTTGTCTCGCAGTTTCCCAGGGGCCGGGAAAATGGATGACCCGATTCCTATCCTTCAGGAGGGGGTGGTAGTGTCGGCTGTATGTTCTGAGCTTGAGGAGGAGGTGTTAGAGGCTCAGGGGGACGCCCCTGCAGGACCTCCAGGGAGACTGTTTGTCCCAAATCAGTTGAGACAAAAGGTTATTGAGGCACATCATAATTCTGCTTTAGCAGGACATCCAGGGAGTAAGGCTACTTTAGATCTCCTTTCTCGCCGGTTTTGGTGGCCTAACGTTAATAAAGATGTTTTAACTTTTGTCGCGTCCTGTGGGGTTTGTGCTCGCTCTAAGACCCCTCATACCCGTCCGTCTGGGACCCTCTTACCCTTGAAACTTCCGGAGCGTCCATGGACTCATTTGTCTATGGACTTCATCACGGACCTTCCTCAGTCGTCAGGGAAGACTGTCATACTGGTGGTTGTTGACAGGTTCAGTAAGATGTCACATTTCATTGCTCTTCCTGCCCTCCCTAATGCTAAAACTCTGGCGCAGGTGTTCATTGGGGAGATTGTGAGACTTCATGGGTTGCCTTCTGATGTGGTGTCAGATAGGGGGTCTCAGTTTGTGTCCAAGTTTTGGAGGGCATTTTGTTTACGTCGGGGGATGCAATTGTCATTTTCCTCGGCTTTTCATCCGCAGACCAATGGTCAGACAGAGCGTCTGAATCAAAGCCTAGAGACTTATCTTCGGTGTTTTGTCTCAGAGAACCAGGAGGACTGGTCTTCTTTCTTGCCTCTGGCAGAGTTCGCTCTTAACAACAGGCGGAGCGAGTCCACTGGTAAGTCCCCGTTTTTTGGGGCATATGGTTTTCATCCCCAGTTTTGTACATTCAATGGGGGGGGCCCTTCTGGGGTTCCTGAGGAGGAGCGTTTCTCGTCGTCACTTGCTTCAGTGTGGAGAGGTGTATTGAATAATCTGAGTGCTATGGGGAACCGTTATAAACGTATGGCTGATAGGAGGAGAGTTTCTGGTCCAGATCTTAATGTGAACGATCTGGTATGGTTGTCTACCAGGAATATAAAACTTAAAGTTCCCTCCTGGAAGCTGGGCCCCAGATTCATCGGGCCGTACAGGATCAGTTCCATAATTAATCCTGTGGCATTTCGTCTGGACCTCCCTCCTACGTTTAAAATTCATAATGTGTTCCACAAGTCATTACTTAAGAGGTACGTGGCACCAGTCATACCATCACCTCTACCTCCTCCTCCAGTGGTGGTCAATGGTAACTTGGAGTTTCAAGTGTCAAAGATCATTGACTCACGTCTGAATCGCCGGTCCCTTCAGTACTTGGTGCATTGGAAGGGGTATGGTCCAGAGGAGAGGACGTGGGTTCCTGCGTCTGACATTAACGCAGATCGTTTGGTGCGGACCTTCCACAGAACTCACCCGGGCAAACCTGGCCCTGAGGGTCCGGAGGCCCCTCGTAGAAGGGGGGGTACTGTCATGTGTGCATCGCCACGAAGATCGTCGCGGTTGCACATTCTGACTTCTCACAGCTGAGTTGCTGTTTCTTTGTGTTTGGCAGTTAGGGAGTTAATTCTGTCTGTGCTCAGTTCTGGGACTGGGTGCAGTTTCTCCCGGCTGCAATTAATTATTTGTTGATTGGTTTCCTTTAAATCTCTGGTTGTCTGTGTTGGGAGTTGCCAGTGAAATTCTTCATGCAGACCACAGATAGGATTGTATCTGTATAGACTTAAGTTAAAGAGCTCCTTAGTTGTTTTAAGCTCACCTTGCTTAGAGTTTAATATCCCAGATCATTTATGTTCCTTCTGTGTTTGAGTGTGTATGCAAGTCTGTGTTTTCTCCAGTCTGTCTTATATGTCTAATCTGTGTATTTAGCAGAGATCAGCCCATATCCCTTTGGTGGTAATCAGAATCCTTCTTAGGACTGATTACAGGGTTCAGGGACTGATAGGAGACAGGGTTAGGCTGGAGACTTGGACCTCTGAACCATTATCAGTACCTCCAAGGTGAGGGATTAGTTAGGACCCCAGTTTAGGGTCAGGTTAGACCCCCGGTCCTCCTCTTTCCTGTGACAGTGTATCAAGTCCTCAAGATTAACCCTGAGTTCAACGGATATCGTGTCAGGTAAATCTATTCTATATTTACATGCTGATGTTGCTAATCTATATGTTGTATAGAGTGTTGTTCTTTTAAGAATAGTTTACTGACATCGTACACATATCATAAGACCGCGTGACATTTTCACTGGCCCATAAAATTATTCCCAGTTGCCATGGATCCAGTAGCCCAGCTGGCTCTGCAGTCTTCCTTCACAACTACTTTCTGAACAACTCTCTTCAGCTGTTGGCCCTCACTGAAACCTGGATTCAGGATTCTGACACGGTCTCCCCTGCTGCCATTTCCTATGGTGGCTTACAGTTCTCCTATTCCCCGAGACCCGCAAACAGACATAGTGGTGGAGTCGGCATACTCCTGTCCCCACAATGCACTTTCCAGGTCATCCCCCCAATTCCATCACTCTCATTCCCTTCTTTTGAGGTCCACACCATCAGGCTCTTTCGTCCCTCTCCCTCAGAGTAGCGGTCGTATATCGGCCCCCAGGCTCGCCCACCCAGTTCCTTGACCACTTCTCTGCCTGGCTGCCGCACTTCATGTCCTCAGAACTACCAACCCTTATCCTTGGAGACTTCAACATCCCCACTAACAGCCCTACTTCCACACCTGCATCTCAGCTTCTAGCACTAACCACTTCTCTAGGCCTCTCACAGCTTTAAACCTCTGAGACACACAAGGATGGCAACACCCTTGACCTGGTCTTTGTCCGCCTCTGTTCAATCTCCCACCTAAATAACTCACCGCTTCCACTCTCTGACCACAACATTCTCTCCTTCACGCTCACAAATCCTCGACCACCCCAGCGCACTCCTACCTACCACACATTCAGAAATCTACAAGCCATTAACCCTCAGACACTTTCAGACTCCCTACACTCATCACTGTCCCCAATCTTCTCTTTTTCTTGTCCTAATCTGGCTGTTCATCACTACAATGACACTCTTAGAAGCACCCTTGACCAAGTAGCACCGCTCACCCTCAGAACTTCCAAACACACAGTAAAACAGTCCTGGCTCACATTGCAAACTCGACTTCTTCAGCGATGCTCTAGGAGTGCTTTACGCCTTTGGAGAAAAACCCGCACACCAGAAGACTTCATCCACTTTAAATTCATGTTAAGAACTTATAATGCTGCCCTTCACCTCGCCAAACAGACCTACTTCACCACCCTGATCTCCTCACTAGCCAACAACCCCAAGAAACTTTTTGACACTTTTCACTCCCTCCTCAGGCCAAAAGCACAAGCCCCTATCACAGACATTTGTGCTGACGACCTGGCCTCCCATTTTACAGAAAAAATAGATACTATCCGTCAGGAAATCTGCTCTCAACCACCAAGGGCTGTGACTCCCATCCCGCCCTGCTGTTCCCCTGGCTCAATTTCCACATTTGATCCCATCACAGAAGAAGAAGTCTCCAGACTCCTCTCTTCCTCTCGTCCGACTACATGCACTACCGACCCCATCCCCTCACATCTCCTCCAGTCTCTCTCTCCAGTTGTCACAACTCACCTAACTACAATCTTTAATCTCTCACTCTCCTCTGGCATTTTCCCATCCTCCTTCAAACACTCCATCATTACTCCGCTACTAAAGAAACCCGCTCTTGACCCTTCCTGCACAAACAACTACAGACCTGTCTCCAATCTGCCCTTCATCTCTAAACTTTTGGAGCGCCTAGTCTACTCCCGACTTACCCGTTACCTCTCCACTCACTCCCTCCTAGACCCTTCACAGTCCGGCTTCCGCCCCCTACATTCGACAGAAACTGCACTCATTAAAGTGACCAATGACCTTCTTACAGCAAAACGTAACGGTGACCACTCTCTGCTCATTCTTCTCGACCTTTCTGCAGCTTTCGACACTGTTGACCACCGTCTCCTACTGTCTAGGCTCCACTCACTAGGTATTAAGGACACTGTTCTCTCCTGGTTCTCCTCCTATCTTTCTGACCGCTCCTTCAGTGTTTCGTTCTCTGGCTCCACGTCATCTCCTCTTCCTCTCACTGTCGGTGTACCCCAGGGCTCAGTCCTTGGCCCCCTTCTCTTCTCTCTCTACACGGCCCCAATTGGACAGACCATCAGCAGATTTGGCTTTCAGTACCATCTTTATGCTGATGACACACAACTATACACGTCATCCCCCGACCTTACCCCCGCTGTACTACAGAACGCCACCGACTGTCTGTCCGCAGTCTCCAACATCATGTCCGCTCTCTATCTGAAACTTAACCTCTCCAAGACTGAACTCCTTCTGCTCCCGCCGTCTACTAACCTCCCTAAATCTGACATTTCCCTCTCTGTGGGCGGCACCATAATAACAACCCGGCAGCAGGCTCGCTGTCTGGGTGTTATGTTTGACACCAATCTCTCCTTCACCTCCCATATACAATCTCTTGCCCGCTCTTGCCGCCTACACCTAAAGAACATCTCTAAAATCCGCCCTTTTCTCACCTTGGAAACAACAAAAACCCTCACTGTAGCATTGATCCACTCCCGCCTGGACTACTGCAACGCTCTATTACTTGGCCTCCCCATTACTCGACTATCCCCTCTCCAGTCCATCCTTAATGCAGCAGCCAGGGTCATCCATCTGGCTAATCGGTACTCGGACGCGTCCGCTCTTCGCCAGTCCTTACACTGGCTGCCCATTCATTATAGGATCCAATTCAAAGTACTGGTTCTCACCCACAAAGCTCTCCACAGTACAGCACCCCCCTACTTCTCCTCCCTCATTTCTATCTATCGGCCTAACCGACTGCTGCGCTCTGCAAACGACTTTCGACTAACCTCTGCACTAATCCGTACCTCCCACTCCCGACTCCAAGACTTCTCCCGCGCTGCGCCAATCCTCTGGAATGCTCTACCCCAAGAAATTAGGACTATCCACAATTTGCATGGTTTCAGGAGCTCCCTCAAAACACATTTGTTCAGAGCGGCCTATCACATTCACTAACCAAAGTCGTTCTATGTTTAAGTGTGTGTGTGTAGCCCATTCACTATCTCCATCCATCCCTCACTCCCTCAAGATGGCTGGACCATCATTGTAAATGCACCATTGTATATATACACCTGTACTTTGTATCTCCCCCACCTCATTGTAGATTGTAAGCTCTCACGAGCAGGGGCGGCTTATTTTGCTTTAATTATTGTATTGTTAACGTTGTTACTTATGACTTGTGTTTTGAAACTGTTAAACTGTAAAGCGCTGCGGAATATGATGGCGCTATATAAATAAAGATTATTATTATTATTATTATTATGGAGCATGTTATGGGGCCACCATTAACTACTGTACAGCATTATATGGGGCATGTTTTATTATGGAGCATGTTATGGGGTCACCATTAACTACTGTGCAGCATTATAGGGGGCATGTTTTATTATGGAGCATGTTAAGGGGCCACCATTAACTACTGTGCAGCATTATATGGGGCATGTTTTATTATGGAGCATGTTATGGGGCCACCATTAACTACTGTGCAGCATTATATGGGGCATGTTTTATTATGGAGCATGTTATGGGGCCACGATTAACTACTGTACAGCATTGTATGGGGCATGTTTTATTATGGAGCATGTTATAGGGCCACCATTAACTGCTGTGCAGCATTGTATGGAGCATGTTTTATTATGGAGCATGTTATAGGGCCACCATTAACTACTGTACAGCATTATATGGGGCATGTTTTATTATGGAGCATGTTATGGGGCCACCATTAACTACTGTGCAGCATTATATGGGGCATGTTTTATTATGGAGCATGTTATGGGGCCACCATCAACTACTGTACAGCATTGTATGGGGCATGTTTTATTATGGAGCATGTTATGGGGCCACCATTAACTACTGTGCAGCATTATATGGGGCATGTTTTATTATGGAGCATGTTATGGGGCCACCATTAACTACTGTGCAGCATTATATGGGGCATGTTTTATTATGGAGCATGTTATGGGGCCACCATTAACTACTGTGCAGCATTGTATGGGGCATGTTTTATTATGGAGCATGTTATGGGGCCACCATTAACTACTGTGCAGCATTATATGGGGCATGTTTTATTATGGAGCATGTTAAGGGGCCACCATTAACTACTGTGCAGCATTATATGTGGCATGTTTTATTATGGAGCATGTTATGGGGTCACCATTAACTACTGTCAGCATTATATGGGGCATGTTTTATTATGGAGCATGTTATGGGGCCACCATTAACTACTGTGCAGCATTTATGGGGCATGTTTTATTATGGAGCATGTTATGGGGCCACCATTAACTACTGTGCAGCATTATATGGGGCATGTTTTATTATGGAGCATGTTATGGGGCCACCATTAACTACTGTGCAGCATTGTATGGGGCATGTTTTATTATGGAGCATGTTATGGGGCCACCATTAACTACTGTGCAGCATTATATGGGGCATGTTTTATTATGGAGCATGTTATGGGGCCACCATTAACTACTGTGCAGCATTTATGGGGCATGTTTTATTATGGAGCATGTTATGGGGCCACCATTAACTACTGTGCAGCATTATGGGCATGTTTTATTATGGAGCATGTTATGGGGCCACCATTAACTACTGTGCAGCATTGATTATTGGGGCAGTTTTATTATGGAGCATGTTATGGGGCCACCATTAACTACTGTGCAGCATTATATGGGGCATGTTTTTATTATGGAGCATGTTATGGGGCCACCATAACTACTGTGCAGCATTATATGGGGCATGTTTTATTATGGAGCATGTTATGGGGCCACCATTAACTACTGTGCAGCATTATATGGGGCATGTTTTATTATGGAGCATGTTATGGGGCCACCATTAACTACTGTGCAGCATTATATGGGGCATGTTTTATTATGGAGCATGTTATGGGCCACCATTAACTACTGTGCAGCATTGTATGGGGCATGTTTTATTATGGAGCATGTTATGGGGCCACCATTAACTACTGTGCAGCATTATAGGGGCATGTTTTATTATGGAGCATGTTATGGGGCCACCATTAACTACTGTGCAGCATTATATGGGCATGTTTTATTATGGAGCATGTTATGGGCCACCATTAACTACTGTGCAGCATTATATGGGGCATGTTTTATTATGGAGCATGTTATGGGGCCACCATTAACTACTGTGCAGCATTATATGGGCATGTTTTATTATGGAGCATGTTATGGGGCACCATTAACTACTGTGCAGCATTATATGGGGCATGTTTTATTATGGAGCATGTTATGGGGCCACCATTAACTACTGTGCAGCATTATATGGGGCATGTTTTATTATGGAGCATGTT
>JARQOD010004507.1:0-54407 GCA_033576555.1 Oophaga sylvatica
CCTTACCTTCCACTAGATGACCAGGGTGAACGTGTTCTGTACGATTATAGGCAGTAGAATTTAGGCCAAGGGGGGCTGTGATGGCCATAGTTTATTTATTCAAAAAGGTACCCCCCATGGCTGAAATGCTTGTCAACCTATGCACTCCATTACAAGTCTCAGAGACCCACATCCCTACACTGTGCCTACTTCTTAACTCTCTTTCCTGCAATGTCTCTTCCTTACCTGCCACTAGATGACCAGGGTGAACGTGTTCTGTACCATTATAGGCTGTTGATTTTTGGCCTAGGGGGGCTGTGATGGCAATACTTTATTTATTTAAAAAGGTACCCCCCCATTGGTGAAATGCTTGTCAGCCTATGCACTCCATGACAAGTCTGAGACCCACACCCTACATTGGGCCGACTTCTTAACTCTGTTTCCTGTAATGTCTCTGCCTTACCTACAATTAGATGACCAGGGTGAACGTGTTCTGTACAATTATAGGCCATAGAATTTAGGCCAAAGGGGACTATAATGGCCACAGTTTATTCAAAAAGGTACCCCCATTACTGAAATGCTTGTCAGCCTATGCACTCCATTACAAGTCTCAGAGACCCACACACCTACAGTATAGACCAAAAGTTTGGACACACCTCATTCAAAGATTTTTCTGTATTTTCATGACAATGAAAATTGTAGAATCACATTGAAGGCATCAAAACTATAAATGATCACATGTGGAATTATACATTACACTTTACAAAAAAGTGTGAAACAACTGAAAATATGTCTTATATTCTAGGTTCTTCAAAGTATCCACCTTTTGCTTTGATTACTGCTTTGCAAGCAGAAAAGGTGAATGGCTGGACTCTACATGCCTGGTTCCCACCGTGAAGCATGGAGGAGGTGGTGTGATGATGTGGGGGTGCTTTGCTGGTGACACTGTTAGGGATTTATTCAAAATTGAAGCGGTGAGCGGTCCAGCTCACCCCAAATCATCTTGATTGGGTTCAGGTCTGGTGACTGTGGAGGCCAGGTCATCTGGCGTAGCACCCCAACACTACTTCTTGGTCAAATAGCCCTTACACAGCCTCGAGGTGTGTTTGGGGTCATTGTCCTGTTGAAAAATAAATGATGGTCCAACTAAACGCAAACCGGATGGAATAGCATGCTGCTGCAAGATGCTGTGGTAGCCATGCTGGTTCAGTATGCCTTCAATTTTGAATAAATCCCCAACAGTGTCACCAGCAAAGCACCCCCACACCATCACACCACCTCCTCCATGCTTCACGGTGGGAACCAGGCTTGTAGAGTCCATCCGTTCACCTTTTCTGCATGCAAAGCAGTAATCAAAGCAAAAGGTGGCTACTTTGAAGAACCTAGAATATAAGACATATTTTCAGTTGTTTCACACTTTTTTGTAAAGTGTAATGTATAATTCCTCATGTGTTAATTCATAGTTTTGATGCCTTCAGTGTGATTCTACAATTTTCATAGTCATGAAAATACAGAAAAATCAATGAATGAGAAGGTGTGTCCAAACTTTTGGTCTGTACTGTACATTGGGCCTACTTCTTAACTCGGTTTCCTGCAATGTCTCTTCCTTATTTCAGACTACATGACCTGAGTGAACGTATTATGTACAGTTATAGGCCAGTGAATTTTGGGCAAGGAGGGCTGTGATGGCAATAGTATATTTTTTAATCCCTTCACCCCCAAGGGTGGTTTGCACGTTAATGACCGGGCCAATTTTTACAATTCTCACCACTGTCTCTTTATGAGGTTATAACTCTGGAACGCTTCAACGGATCTTCGCGATTCTGAGATTGTTTTCTCGTGACATATTGTCCTTCATGTTAGTGGTAAAATTTCTTCGATATACCTTGCGTTTATTTTTGAAAAAAACGCAAATATGGCGAAAATTTTGAAAATTTTGCAATTTTCAAACTTTGAATTTTTTTTCCCTTAAAACAGAGAGATATGTCACACAAAATAGTTAATAAATAACATTTCCCACATGTCTACTTTACATCAGCACAATTTTGGAACCAAAATTTTTTTTTGTTAGGAAATTATAAGGGTTAAAAGTTGAGCAGTGATTTCTCATTTTTACAACAAAATTTACAAAGCCATTTTTTTAGGGACCACCTCACATTTGAAGTCACTTTGAGGGGTCTATATGGCAGAAAATACCCAAAAGTGACACCATTCTAAAAACTGCACCCCTCAAGGTACTCAAAACCACATTCAAGAAGTTTAATAACCCTTCAGGTACTTCACAGGAGCTGAAGCAATATGGAAGGAAAAAATTAATATTTAACTTTTTAGCCACAAAAATGATCTTTTACAAACTTTTTTTTATTTTCACAAGGGTAAAAGGAGAAAATGGGCAGATAAAGTTGTTGTGCAATTTCTCCTGAGTACGCCAATACCCTATATGTGGGGAAAACCACTGTTTGGGCACACGGCAGAGCTCGTAAGGGAAGGAGCGCCGTTTGACTTTTTCAAAATAAAATTGGCTGGAATTGAGATTGGACGCCATGTCGTGTTTGGAGAGCCCCTGATATGCCTAAACAGTGGAAACCCCCCACAAGTGACACTATTTTGGAAACTAGACCCCCTAAGGAACTTATCTAGATCTGTTGTGAGCACTTTGAACCCCAAAGTGTTTCACAAAAGTTTATAATGCCTGGGTGTGAAAAAAAACAAAAAACAATTTTCCACAAAAATGATTTTTTAGTCCCAAATTTTGGATTTTTCCCAAGGAAATTGGACCCCAAAAGTTGTTGTCCAATTTGTCCTGAGTACGCTGATACCCCATATGTGGGGGGGGGAAACTGTTTGGGCGCACGGCAGGGCTTGGAAAGGAAGCAGTAACGTTTTGGAATGCAAACATTGATGGGGGTCATGTTCCATTTGTAGTGCCCCAGATGAGCCTAAACAGTGGAAACCCCCCACAAGTGACCCCATTTTGGAAGCTAGACCCCTAATGAACTTATCTAGATCTTTGGTGAGCACTTTGAACCCCAAAGTGCTTCACACAAGTTTATAATGCCCGAGCATGAAAATAAAAAATCCTATTTTTTTCCCACAAAAATTATCTCTTAGTCACTAATTTTTTATTTTCCCAAGGGTAACAGGAGCAATTGGACCACAAAATTTGTTGTCCAATTTGTCCTGAGTACGCTGATACCCCATATGAGGGGGGGAACCACTGTTTGGGCGAATGGCTGAGCTCGGAATGGATGGAGCACCATTTGACTTTTTCCAACCAAAATTGGCTGGAATTGAGATTGGACGCCATGTTGCATTTGGAGAGCCCCTGCTGTGCCTAAACAGTGGAAACCCCCCACAAGTGACCCCATTTGGGAAACTAGACCCCCTGAGGAACTTATCTAGATCTTTGGTGAGCAATTTGAACCCCCAAGTGCTTCACACAAGTTTATAACGTAGAGCCGTAAAATTAAAAAATCATATTTTTTCCACAAAATTGATTTTTTCACCCCAATTTTTATTTTCCCAAGGGTAACAAGACTCCAAAAGTTATTGTGCAATTTGTCCTGAGTGCGCTGATACCCCATATGTGGGAGTAAACCACTGTTTGGGTGCATGGCAGAGTTTGGAAGGGAAGGAGCGCCGTTTGACTTTTTCAACGCAGAATTGTCTGGATGCCATGTCATGTTTGGAGAGCTCCTGATATGCCTAAATAGTGGAAACCCCCCACAAGTGACCCCATTTTGGAAAATAGACCCCACATGGAACTTATCTAGATGTGTGGTGAGCACTTTGAACCCCGAAGTGCTTCACAGAAGTTTATAACGTACAGCCGTAAGAATAAAAAATCCTTTTTTTTTTTTACAAAAATGATTTTTTCGCCCCCAATATTTTATTTTCACATGGGTAACAGGAGAAATTGGACCCCAAAAGTTGTTGTCCAATTTGTCCTGAGTACGCTGATACCCAATATGTGGGAGTAAACTACTGTATGGGCGCACGTCGGGCTCGGAAGGGAAGTAGTGACGTTTTGGATTGCAGATTTTGATGGAATGGTCTGGGGAGTCACGTCGCATTTGGAGAGCCCCTGATGCGTCTAAACAGTGGAAACCCCCCACAAGTGACCCCATTTTGGAAAATAGACCCCACAAGGAACTTATCTATATGTATGGTGAGCACTTTGAACCCCAAAGTGCTTCACAGAAGTTTATAACGTACAGCCGTAAAAAATAAAAAAATCCTTTTTTTTTTACAAAAATGATTTTTTCGCTCCCAATATTTTATTTTCACAAGGGTAACAGGAGAAATTGGACCCCAAAAGTTGTTGTCCAATTTGTCCTGAGTATGCTGATACCCAAAATGTGGGAGTAAACTACTGTATGGGCGCACGTCGGGGCTCGGAAGGGAAGTAGTGACGTTTTGGATTGCAGACTTTGATGGAATGGTCTGGGGGCATCATGTCGCATTTGGAGAGCCCCTGATGTGCCTAAACAGTGGAAACCCCCCACAAGTGACCCCATTTTGGAAAATAGACCCCACAAGGAACTTATCTAGAAGTGTGGTGAGCGCTATGAAGCTCCAAGTGCTTCACAGAAGTTTTATAACATACAGCCGTAAAAACAAAAAAATCATTTTTTTTTTTACAAAAATGATTTTGTCGCCCCCAGTTTTTTATTTTCCCAAGGGTAACAGGAGAATTAGGACAAATTGCACAATAACTCTTGTGATCCAGAGTACGCTGATACCCCATATGCGGGAGTAAACTACTGTTTGGGCGCATGGCAGAGCTCAGAAGTGAAGGAGCACCGTTTGACTTTTTCAACGCAGAATTGGCTGGAATTGAGATCAGACGCCATGTCACATTTGGAGAGCCCCTGATGTGCCTAAACAGCAGAAACCCTCCAATTCTAACTCCAACCCTAACCCCAACACACCCCTAACCCTAGTCCCAACCCTAACCACAAACCTAACCCTAACACACCCCTAACCGTAATCCCAACCCTAATCCTAATCCTAACGTTAGCGCCAACCCTAACCCTAACTTTAGCCGCAACCCTAACCCTAACGGGAAAATGGAAATAAATACATTTTTTTAATTTTATTATTTTTCCCTAACTAAGGGGGTGATAAAGGGGGGTTTGATTTACTATTTATAGCGGGTTTTTATGATTGGCAGCTGTCACGCTAAAAGACGCTTTTTATTGCAAAAAATAGTTTTTTGCATCACCACATTTTGAGAGCTATAATTTTTGCATATTTTGGCCCACAGAGTCATGTGAGGTCTTATTTTTTGCGGGACGAGGTGACGTTTTTATTGGTACCATTTTTGAGCACGTGACATTTTTTGATCGCTTTTTATTTCGATTTTTGGGAGGTTAGAAAGAACAAAAATCAGCAATTCATGAATTTCTTTTGGGGGAGGCGTTTGTACCGTTCCGCATGTGGTAATATTGATAAAGCAGTTTTATTCTTCGGGTCAGTACGATTACGGCGATACCTTATTTATATCATTTTTTTATGTTTTGGTGCTTTTATAGAATGAAAACAATTTTATATAAAAAATTATTATTTTTGCATCGCTTTATTCTGCGAGCTATAACTTTTTTATTTTTTCACTGATGATGCTGTATGATGGCTCGTTTTTTGTGGGACAAGATGACGTTTTCAGCGGTACCATGATTATTTATCTCGGTCTTTTTCATCGCGTGTTATTCCACTTTTTGTTCAGTGGTATGATGATAAAGCATTGATTTTTTGCTTCGTTTTCTCTTTTTTTTTTAAGTGGTTCACTAAAGGGGTTAACTAGTGGGACAGTTTTATAGGGGGGTTGTTACGGACACGGCGATACCAAATATGTGTACTTTTATTGTTTTGTTTTTTTTATTTACAGGAAAGAATGAATTTATTGGGGAATATATATTTTTTTTTATGATTTTTTTTACCACTTTTTATTTTTATTTTTTTTTTACTTTTATACTTTGTCCCAGGTGGGACATCACTGTATTTTAGCAGATCGCTGGTGTGACAGTGTGCACAGCACTCTGTCACACCAGCGATCGCTCTGGCACTGCTGCAGGCTTCCCCAGCGCCTGCTCTCAGCAGGCACTGAGGAAGCCGCCTCCCTGCAGGACCCAGGCGCCATCTTGGATCCGGGGACCTGGAGGGAGGACGGACCCTCGGAACAGCGCGACACATCGCGCTGCTCTGAGGGTCTCAGGGGAGCGCGCAGGGAGCCCCCACCCTGCGCGATCCTCACCTGTGCCCCGGGTACACCGCGATCATGTTTGATCGCGGTGTGCCAGGGGTTAATGTGCCGGGAGCGGTCCGTGACCACTCCTGAAACACAGTCACGGGTGTCAGCTGTGATAATCAGCTGACACCCGGCGGCGATCAGCTGCGCTCCCCCCGGGATCGCCCATGACATACTATTCCGTCCATGGGAATTAGGTCCAGGGTCACATGGACGGAATAGTACGTCTGATGGCAGAGAGGGGTTAAAAAGGTACCCCCCATTTGTGAATCCACATCCTTGTTGGCAAAGACTTGATAACATTTATGAGATTTATAATTTAATATGCTTTGTGTACAATACAAACATTAACTAACGGAAAAATATAAAAACTATCTTTAGAAATGTTGAATAGCTCTGTGATAAGAATAAAATTTTGATTTTTAAAACTGTAGGCATAAATGTTCTTCAAAACATGAACAAGGTTTTCTATATACCTAGTCTAAAGCCTTAAGAATTGTGTTAGAAACCTATTGACACGTTGCTTTTAGAAAGTATAAGGGTTACTGCCCTGTGGACCATACAAGGTCGAAGGATCAAACATGGCAGCTGGATCATTGCCAAAAGAAACAGCAGACTGAAAAGTGGGTGCCATTAGACATGATGGCCAAACAAGGCTGCTGCTGGTATGGTGTTTGGCTGGTTATTTGGGGGTGTAGACTGAAAATTATTGCTGTTTTGGTCAGCAATTTTCTGCAGGTTATTTGACAGATAAGTCAGAAAAATTATCAGCTCTGCAATGCCACTTCTCCCATACCAGGAGATAGGTATGGGAGAAGTGGCATTGCAGAGCTGATAATTTTTTTGACTTATCTGTCAAATAACCTGCAGAAAATTGCTGACCAAAACAGCAATAATTTTCAGTCTACGCCCCAAATAACCAGCCAAACACCATACCAGCAGCAGCCCCTGTTTGGCCATCATGTCTAATGGCACCCACTTTTCAGTCTGCTGTTTCTTTTGGCAATGATCTAAAGGTGCCCTAAAGGTGGGTGTCCTTGTTCCGCCATCAAATTCTCCTCCCTTTCGACATCTTCAAATATAGATGTGAATATGTCATCAGGAATATCCTGATCCTCCTCTCTCTGAATTTTTGGGACCTTTCTGGGACTTGAAGACCAGAATGGATGGTTTGGAAAAAGTAGAGCCAGTAAAAGATGAGGATGTTCATCCTCAAGACCTGGCCCCCCTAAGGGGTGAAGTTTGTCAGGTATTGGCTAGCATGCTGGAAGTGGAATTATAAAGACCTCCATGTTGTTGGCATTGATAATTGCATATCTTACTTTGCGGTTGAGGTAGGAATAGAGTTGATTGTAGAACATTGCATCACTGCAGGTCTGGGAGCAGAAATGCAGGAGGCACATATCCTTGGTACATGCAGGTCAGATGAGATCCACATATTCCCAGACTGATTCCGGAGAGATGATACCTTTAGTTGTGATCTTCTTTGGTAATTTCTGACAAAGATTGGCACCAGGGCTGCCACTAGGAATTTCGGGGCCACATACTGGCAAACTTTTCGGAGCCCCCTTGAGACTCCGCCCAGGCTCCACCCAGCCCCGCCTCCACCCCTTGAACTGTCCACAGTCAAAAGATTTTTTAAACCGCCACCACGACAAGGTAGACTCTTTTGGCCGGGCCCTACTCTACTCTAACCCATTAAACATTTCTTAAAATATCCAATACAATTTAGGTATATTTTTATTTATTTTTCAATTTTTAAAATGACCAATAATATCACATACAGTGGAAAAATACCACCGCACCATGACTAGACACCATATTACCACCACATAGTGATCAAATAATAGCACATACAAGGAACAAATACCACCACACCATGTCCAGACCACATATTACCACCATATGGTGACCAATAATATCACATACAAGGAACAAATACCACCACACCATGTCCAGACCACATATTACCACCATATGGTGACCAATAATAGCACATACAAGGAACAAATACCACCACACCATGACCAGACCACATATTACCACCACATGGTGACCAATAATAGCACATACAGGGAACAAATACCACCACACCATGTCCAGACCACATATTACCACCACATGTGAACAATAATATCACATACAAGGAAAAAATACCACCACACCATGACCAGACCACATATTACCACCACATAGTGACCAAATAGCACATACAAGGAACAAATACGGCCACACCATGGACGGACAACATATTACCACCACATAGTGACTGAACACTACAATACTGATGTAGTGTCTGTGTACAAGTATTAGTGATCGCCAGTGACATTATACACAGGAGCTCTGTATATAGTGTATAATGTAAAAGTAATACAGTGATCACTGGTGACATTTTACACATGACCGCTGTATATAGTATACAGTGTATAGTGTCAGTATACAGGTAACACACTGACTCACCTGTGACGTCTCTAGGTGAAGTCTTTCATCTTCGCTTTTAATCTTCATCCAGCACAGACCGCCGTCACTTCTTCCAGCCAGGGCTCATCTCTGCAGGAAATAACACAGTTATCTAGAGAACCGCTTGCAGAACACATTACTTTTTTTTTCCCCAAATTGTAAACTACACCAGATGAAGAAAAAAAAGTCGACAGTGTCACTCTGCACAGTAACAGTACCGCCCTCCCACTTAAAACAGTATTCTCAAAAAATAAAATAAATATATCACTGCAGTAATAATATCCCTAAATTAGCCCCTATTGTAATAATATCTCCCATCCTGGCCCCTGTGTGTCTCATTTCTGGCTCCAGCCATATGTTCTCCTATCCTGCCACGATGTGATGTCTCATCCTTCCCCATCTGTCCCCATCGTATCCATCCAGTCCCATGATCCTGCACCACCTGTCTCCATCATGCCCCATGATCCTGCCCCAGACCATCTGTCCCATGAACCTGCCCCATCTGTCCCCATCGTATCCATCCTGCCCCATCTGTCCCCATCGTATCCATCCTGCCCCATGATCCTGCACCATCTGTCTCCATCTTGCCCAATGATCCTGCTCCATCTGTCCCATGATCCTGCCCCAGACCATCTGTCCCATGATCCTGCCCCATCTGTCTCCATCCTGCACCATGTCTCCATCCTGCACCATGTCTCCAATCCTACCCCCGTGTCTCATCCTGCGCCCCCGTGTCTCCATCCTGCGCCCCCGTGTCTCCATCCTGCACCCCGTGTCTCCATCCTGCCCCGTCATTCCATCCTGCCCCGTCACTACATCCTGCCCCGTCACTCCATCCTGCCCCCGTCTCTCCATCCTGCCCCCGTCTCTCCATCCTGCCCCGTCTCTCCATCCTGCCCCGTGACTCCATCCTGCCCCCCGTGACTCTATCCTGCCCCCGTGACTCCATCCTGCCCCAGTAATTCCATCCTGCCCCAGTGACTCCATCCTGCCCCCAGTGACTCCATCCTGCCCCCCAGTGACTCCATCCTGCCCCCCAGTGATTCCATCCTGCCCCCAGTGATTCCATCCTGCCCTCCCAGTGATTCCATCCTGCCCCAGTGACTCCATCCTGCCCCAGTGACTCCATCCTGCCCCCCCAAGTGATTCCATCCTGCCCCCAGTGATTCCATCCTGCCCCCAGCCCCAGTGATTCCATCCTGTCACCAGCCCCAGTGATTCCATCCTGCCCCCAGCCCCAGTGATTCCATCCTGCCCCCAGTGATTCCATACTGCCCTCCCAGTGATTCCATCCTGCCCTCCCAGTGATTCCATCCTGCCCCCAGCGATTTCATCCTGCCCCCAGTGATTCCATCCTGCCCCTAGCGATTCCATCCTGCCCCCCCAGCGATTCCATCCTGCCCCCAGTGATTCCATCCTGCCCCCAGCGATTCCATCCTGCCCCCCCAGCGATTCCATCCTGCCCCCGTGACTGCATTCTGCCCCCCAGCGATTCCATCCTGCCCCCCAGCGATTCCATCCTGCCCCCAGCGATTCCATCCTACCCCCAGCGATTCCATCTTGCCCCAGTGATTCCATCCTGCCCCCCAGTGATTCCATCCTGCCACCCCGTGACTCCATCCTACCCCCCAGCGATTCCATCCTGCCCCCAGCGATTCCATCCTGCCCCCAGCGATTCCATCCTGCCCCCAGTGATTCCATCCTGCCCCCCAGCGATTCCATCCTGCCCCTGTCATGGGTGCATCGCCACAAAGATCGTCGCGATTGCACATTCTGACTTCTCTCAGCTGAGCTTCTGTTTCTTTGTTTTTTGGTAATGTGAGAGTTAATTTTTCCTAGCTCTTTGCTAAGGCTAGGTGCAGCCTCGCCCGGCTGCTTTTGATTATGTTCTAATTAGTTTCCTTTATATTTCTGCCAGTCTGGGTGTTAGAGGCCGGTGAAAGCATTCATGTAGTTCAGCAGACTGGATCGGTTCTGAGAACATTTAAGCTAAGAGTTCATTAGTTGTTTTTACTCTTATAGCTTATAGTTTATCTCTGAGACCTTAGGTGTTCCTACTGTGTGTGAGTGTTGTATGTAAGACTTTATTTACTTTATTCCTTCTCTTTCTTGTATGTCTTTCTGTTCATTATCCGTTACCTGTTCATTCCCTTTGGTGGTATTCAGGGTCCTTCTTAGGACTAGAATACAGTTGGCAGGGATTGATAGGAGACAGGGTTTACGCTGGTGGCCTGGACCTCTGTACCTTTAACAGTACCTCCAGGTTGAGGGATTAGTTAGGACCCCAGTTCAGGGTCAGCTTAGACCCGGTCACCCTCTAGCCGGAGACAGCGTATAACGGATTCCGTTTTGACCCACTGGACATTCTATCAGGTAAATCCATGTTATAATATATCTATGCGCATGTTATATAGTATGTTGCCCTTTTGATATAGATTACTGACATCTCATATATATATCTGCTATACAGCGTGACATTTTCACCGGCCCAAAAAGATTCTCCCCAGCTGTCATGGATCCAGTAGCCCAGCTGGCCCGACAGTTGCAGGGGTTGTCCATGGAATTTGCAGACATTAAATCCAAGGTTTTGTCCCTCCCAGAGCAAACCAGATCTGAACCTAAGGTTGCTCTCCCGGACAGGTTCACTGGTGGGCGGGACAAATTTTTTACTTTCCGGGAGGCATGTAAATTGTACTTTCGGCTGCGGCCTCGGTCATCTGGGAGTGAAGAGCAGAGGGTGGGAATTGTTATCTCGCTCTTACAAGGGGACCCTCAATCTTGGGCGTTCTCTATTCCTCCAGGCTCCCCAGATCTCCAGTCAGTGGATCGATTTTTTACTGCCCTGGGTCTGGTATATGATGATCCGGATCGAGTTTCCCTTGCTGAAACAAAGTTACGTAAAATACGGCAGGGAAATCGTCCAGCGGAGGAATATTCTTCTGAGTTCCGTAGATGGGCAACAGATACTCAGTGGAATGACCCAGCTCTTAGGAGCCAGTTTTGTCAAGGGTTGTCTGACAAATTAAAAGATGTGTTGGCTCAGTATGTTTCTCCTCCATCACTGGAGGCTGCTATGGCCCTTGCTATTCGCATTGATAGACGACTTCGGGGAAGACGCGAGGTAACTCCGCCCCCCATGATGACTCCACCTACTACTAAAGTCCCTTATACTGAGGTTCCCCTGGTCTGTTCTGAGGAACCCATGCAGTTGGGAGGGACATCATTTTGTAGGAGGGAATCGGCGGTGCGCCGCAAGGCTAGAAGGTGTTTCTTTTGCGGGAGAGAGGGACATTTTGTTGGGGGTTGTCCATCCCGGACCTCTTTGACCCAAGGAGTTAACCTGGGAGTCTGTATTTCGTCCCCAAATCCCTCTCAGTTTATCGTGCCTGCGGAGGTGGTGATTGGTACTAGAACTGAGAGGATTTCTGTTTTTCTTGATAGTGGGTCCGGGGCTAATCTTGTGGACGCTCGGTTTGCCCAGGTGCATGGTATGCAACTGAGTGTATTGGCCAAACCGGTCCCTATACTCTCTATTGATTCTAGACCTCTTGGTCAAGGTAGCTTGGTTCAAGCTGTTCATAACATAGATCTTCGAGTAGGGGCAATGCATAAAGAGCAATTGTCTTGTTATGTGTTGGAGGGTCTACCTACTCCTATTGTGTTGGGACTTCCTTGGTTGGCTAAACATAACCCAGTGATTGATTGGCAATCCAGAAAGATAAGCCAGTGGGTGAATTTTGCAAGAATAACTGCATGAGCACGGTCATCGGTGCAGTTGTGCCTAGGACTTTGCCTCCTTTTCTGGAGGACTTTGGGGAGATGTTCTCAGAGAAGGGGTGTAAAGAGTTACCTCCTCATCGCGCATATGACTGCTCAATAAAGTTGCTTCCTGATGCCTTATCTCGTACTTTCCCAGGGACCGGGAGGATGGATGATCCGGTTCCTATTCCTCAGGAGGGAGTTGTGGTGTCAGCTGTATGCTCTGAGCTTGAGGGGGAGGTATTGGGGGCTCAGGGGGACGCCCCTGTGGGACTTCCAGGGAGACTGATAGTTCCAGATCAGTTAAGACTGAAGGTTACGGAGAACCGTTACAAATGGATGGCTGATAGGGGGAGAGTTTCTGGTCGAGATCTGAAGGTGAATGATCTGGTGTGGTTGTCTACCAGGAATATTAAACTTAAAGTTCCCTCCTGGAGGTTGGGTCCCAGATTCATCGGGCCGTACAGGATCAGTTCCATAATTAATCCTGTGGCATTTCGTCTGGACCTCCCTCCTACGTTTAAAATTCATAATGTGTTTCACAAGTCATTACTTAAAAAGTATGTGGCACCAGTCATACCGTCACCTCTACCTCCTCCTTCAGTGGTGGTCAATGATAACGTGGACGGACCTTTCACACAACTCACCCGGACAGACCTGGTCATGAGGGTCCGGAGGCCCCTCGTAGAAGGGGGGGTACTGTCATGGGTGCATCGCCACAAAGATCGTCGCGATTGCACATTCTGACTTCTCTCAGCTGAGCTTCTGTTTCTTTGTTTTTTGGTAATGTGAGAGTTAATTTTTCCTAGCTCTTTGCTAAGGCTAGGTGCAGCCTCGCCCGGCTGCTTTTGATTATGTTCTAATTAGTTTCCTTTATATTTCTGCCAGTCTGGGTGTTAGAGGCCGGTGAAAGCATTCATGTAGTTCAGCAGACTGGATCGGTTCTGAGAACATTTAAGCTAAGAGTTCATTAGTTGTTTTTACTCTTATAGCTTATAGTTTATCTCTGAGACCTTAGGTGTTCCTACTGTGTGTGAGTGTTGTATGTAAGACTTTATTTACTTTATTCCTTCTCTTTCTTGTATGTCTTTCTGTTCATTATCCGTTACCTGTTCATTCCCTTTGGTGGTATTCAGGGTCCTTCTTAGGACTAGAATACAGTTGGCAGGGATTGATAGAGACAGGGTTTACGCTGGTGGCCTGGACCTCTGTACCTTTAACAGTACCTCCAGGTTGAGGGATTAGTTAGGACCCCAGTTCAGGGTCAGCTTAGACCCCGGTCACCCTCTAGCCGGAGACAGCGTATAAACGGATTCCGTTTTGACCCACTGGACATTCTATCAGGTAAATCCATGTTATAATATATCTATGCGCATGTTATATAGTATGTTGCCCTTTTGATATAGATTACTGACATCTCATATATATATCTGCTATACAGCGTGACAGCCCCCCAGTGATTCCATCCTGCCCCCATCGATTCCATCCTGCCCCCAGCAATTCCATCCTGCCCCCAGCGATTCCATCCTGCCCCCCAGCGATTCCATCCTGCCCCCAGCGATTCCATCCTGCCCCCCAGCGATTCCATCCTGCCCCCAGTGATTCCATCCTGCCCCCAGCGATTCCATCCTGCCCCCCAGTGATTCCATCCTGCCCCCCCCAGCGATTCCATCCTGCCCCCATCGATTCCATCCTGCCCCCAGCGATTCCATCCTGCCCCCAGCGATTCCATCCTGCCCCCCCAGCGATTCCATCCTGCCCCCCCAGTGATTCCATCCTGCCCCCCAGCTATTCCATCCTGCCCCCAGCGATTCCATCCTGCCCCCAGCAATTCCATCCTGCCCCCAGCGATTCCATCCTGCCCCCAGTGATTCCATCCTGTCCCCCCAGTGATTCCATCCTGCCCGCCAGTGACTCCATCCTGCCCACATTGCCGCTCAATAAATAAATAAAAAAAAAAAAAGTTCTTCTTTCCTGGCCGCGGCGCTCCCACGGCGTTGATATCTCCCGAGTCCCGACGTTTCAAGCGCGCACTTGCCGGTGAATGACAATGATGTCATACACCGGCGCCGTGCGCGCTGACGTCAGCTGCCAGCCTCCGATTGGCTGGCGGCTTTAACTATTGACTTGCGGGCCCGCAAGTCAATAGAGTAACTGAACCTGCGTCTCGGAAGTCACGCAGGTTCAGTTACTTCGCCGCAGAATACTGTCCCTGGGGCCCGATCAGCAAAGGGGGCCCGCATCGGGCCCCGTCTCTTCTGCTGGGGCCCGATCAGCAGAGGGGGCCCGACACGGGCCCCCTCTGCTGATCGGGCCCCATACACCAGTCAGGGCTGTAATGCCCTGATGGCGGCCCTGATTGGCACTATATCCCTAAACTTGCATGGCTGTCACTTTGAATGTCTTAATAGAAAACATCTGAATCAAGCCTTTCCATATTGCAGTTTCAAATGAGGAGGCGTTCTCACTTTTTATGCCTAAGACATCATTTTCCATGCAATCAGTGGTCTCTGCTGCCTCTGAGGATTGTAGCTTCTGTCCATAACTCTTTTCCTTGGCATTTGTGATTGGTGATTTTATTTTTGCCCATTGGCCCATATTATTCATATCTGAAGGTTTGATTTTTCCCATGCAAATGTTTCAATTAAGGTCCAGAAGGTGAGTTTTGTGATGAGCTGTTGTATCTGTTGTGATCTCATTTATATTATTAATATCTGAACTCAGTGAATCATTGGTTTTCCAAGGTGCATGACACAGATCCCCCAAGGTAAACATTTATCTGGTGATGTGTCAATTTCAATCAACCCCGTGTGTGTGAGCTTTATCATTTGCTGTTTCTGATGCATTTCCTCCTCTGCTTTCTGAATCATCTCCTCTGCTTTCTGAATCATCTCCTGGTTTGTCCAGTCAGTTAGCTCCTGGCGAGCCATTTCTGCAGGACTCATCAGAACCAGACGTTGTGGGGTGATCTCACCTAATACCACACGTTGAAAGAAACCCTTATTTTTGGGGTCCTTCAGATTGAAAAGAAGACTTCTGTACTTAGTTTTGTATCTTATAGTAGTATCACGATACAAGCCAAATATTTCTTCTTCAACATTTTCTGCAAGTTTTTTAAACGTTTCCTCAGGCAACTCAAGATTCTTTGTCTCCTTAACCAAGTGAGACAGAAGTGGTGCTCGGTCTACTAGGCAACGAGCTTCTCATCAGGACTTCATACAATGCCTGCACTGTGCTTCCGCAAACAGTTATAGGGGACTTTGCTGAAGACAGGATAAGAGAATTATGTGGATTTTCTATATCAAATGTCTGCTTTTTGGACATTCTTTTTCCCAGTTTCACCTTTGAATTTGTTGGAGGGACAGATTCCAGCAGATTGTCAGTTTACCTTTCAGAGAGAACCCGATTTTTTACCTTTGAAACATGTGGGTCTTCTATGCAAATCACAACATCGTCATTATCGGACACATCCTGTACTATTATCTGAAGGTCCAATTCTGGCTGGTCAGAAGGTCTCTCTAACTCATCCAGCATCGCCACCTTCTTGGAATTTACATTCCAGGATCCCAACAGAATTCAACATTCATCTTCTGCTCTATTCCTGACAGCAGAGCCTGCATTCATCACCAAGCGCATCCTCTCTAATAAGACACTTTTATCCTTGGTGGATGCACTGACATCTTGAGAATTTGGGTTGACCATAGAATGTTTCGACTCCCATGTGGAAGGAGATTCATAAACTCTGGGTACATCAGGATCAGGAAAAAATGCAGGATATGGAGGGATTTCCACCATGAATTTCTCAAACAAGCCAGTAGACTGTGACAATCACAATCATCTGGCTCTGATTGGTTCACACTAAGCCGTGTATCCATGTTGTAGATTTCTTTCTTGGTCCGCCAGTAAGAGAAGCTTATGGTGGTCTGCCCATGTACTAGAACAGGAACCCCAACAGTGCCGATCGGCCTGGTACTAACGTCCCCCTCCTCGTGTTCACTCCTCTGCATAGGCCAATCTCATCCCGTTCCTTCATAACATTTATGTATCTAAAGGGGCTCACTTTAAAAGCTCCTGTTTTTGTTGCCTGGTTGCTCACAATGGACACAATACACTTCATATAAATTTGATCAAGCAATGCTGTTATGTAGGCTCAGTATTTCATTACAAATATTTATTTGTCCACTATATTTCTTGATCTCCTTGAGAGCCATAACTTTGGCTGCATCAAATGGTAAGAGTTTAATACAAAACAGTGATGGCTGAATGCTTGTAGATGCTGAGGACTTAATCTATTTTTGAAGAGATAACTTCTATGTGTGAGACTACATGCTACTTCTTTACTGGATTATAAACAGGAAAATAAAAAAATGATCTTATAATTTCTAAATTGCTTTGTTGAAACCCTCTGTGATCATCTATGGTGTCTCTAATATTTACTACACAGCAGAATGGAACAGTTATGGATTATTGAGCATGGTCACAGTTAGGTTTAAGAACATCTTCACAATCTTGCAGTTCTCTTTTATTTCCAGAATACATAGTAGCAGCTAGTTTTAACATGACTTACCTATGGATACTGTCAAGAAGATTGTCATGATTATACAAAGTAGTCTATGTGTTAAGCTTAAGTTTTTCAAGAACGGCTGAATATAGATATGATTGCTGTTAATAGTGTAATGCGAATATACAAATTTCTCTTTTGAATCCATACTGAAATATACAGAATGCATTCAGACAATTACATAGCTGCATTTCTGGTAAAAGATTTACAGATGTGAAAAAAAATGCTCTTTCTGCCACAATCTGGAGAACTGTTTGTTTATTGACTTCACAAACAGTTCTAAGCTTCCATATGTTTGTGGTTTTCGATTGTAAAACTTTACGGTTTAGTTAAAACTCTGTGTTGGTTTTATCTAAATACTTGTGGCTTTTATATTCTAAGGGTTTATGGCCCCTCGTCTGATGACTCCATGATATGTCAGTTTCATCCGACCTTGAAAGCTGGCCACTTTAAGGGCTAGGTGAAACTTGAGTTACTACATAGTGTAAATCATTATATAAGACCAGAGAAACATGACAAAGACAGATGCAAAAACTGGGGTACCTGTACATGTACAGTGTGTTCATACCTGCATAATTGGGGATGTCCATGCAGTGTATTGAATCTCCCAGGGGTTCTCTGTCTTGGTGTTTCTTCTCTGATATTCCAGACGGATGGTGATGATGTAAGTATACTGTATGTAGTTAGTCTTTATATCCTTAATCATTATATGTAATTAATCCCTATATGTACATATCCTTTGTATATTAAAATATGCAAAAGTGTACGCACTCATACTATTCAATCATGCTATTCCTATAATTTTGTACTTTGAAATAAAAAAGCATTATATTGCAAGTATTAGCCATCTTTAAAGCCGTATCTGAACTTTAGTGTTAAAAACTTGTAAATAAAATAGTCAAATTATCCATTAAATAATTAAGCAAAGAGGGAACCATCATACCATTAAAAAATATGAAAAGTTGATGGTCCTTCAATATAGTGCATCCTGCTCTCAGCATATTGCCAGGATTTCATTACCATTTGAATACCAAGAAAGGGTTTGACAGGTTGAGGTTTCATGGTACACTCCTTTTTTTTTTAACTAACAGTTTCCTGTCTCCAATCACGTCATTCAGACTGCATTGTTGGTTATTCTCAAAAGCTTAACTGAAAACATACACGATTTTGTGTCACATTAGTAAACTTTATAGTCTTGCAAGGATTTAAAGTAATCTGTTTCACTCGCTTTTGGACTAATTGGTGAGATTTTTATCATCCACAACTCTGAAGTGTTAGCAAGTTTTGGTGGAATAGATGCTGATTCTTTCCTTTTTTTCATTGCAGTCAGTTCTCCTTAACTCTGTGTGATTTTCTATGTGATTTTGTATTTGAACATTGTGAAATGTAATTGGTAGGAGAAGAATGCACTTTTCTGACACTTGAAAATAATCATTTGGAACCATGCCTTGTGTAACGTCCACCATCTTGCAATGTACAATTTTTGCCTACAGTTTCAAAGTTCACTGAATGCTTTTCTTTGCCATCAGAAGACAATTTCAGTGAAGCCACATTATTTTCTAAATCTAATACACTAACATTTGAAAAAAAGAAAGATCTTCAAGTGTTTCTGTTCAGAAAACGAACACCTTGCATGGAGGTGTAATTAATTTTTTTGACGTGCAAATGCCATTTACTTTGATATGTTTAAAATCTTGCACCGTAGCTACATTATTCATCACTTGGGTAGATTAACTTAGAACTTTTATATCTATCATTGGAGACTTCTGCATGCACCAAATAAATATTGTAAAGTGGATTTGCATGGGCTCATCCAGTATATGGGTTCCAAGGCGTAATGGAGTGCATATGACTAGGCAGCAGGCAGACATTGATGTCAATGTGTGAAACAAAAGAGTACAGGAGTACAAAAGGAATATGGTGACGTGGATTTTACGGGGTCCATCCAGCATGTGGGTTCCAAGGCGTAATGAGGTGCATATGACTAGGCAGCAGGGCTTGTCTTGCTGAAAATGTGTAAAACAAAGAGTACGGGAGTACGATGCCCTAGACGCCTCGACACAGCCAAAGAGATAACTAAGCCTAAAGAGAGAAAGGGGAAAACTAACTGCCCCAGAGTAGAGCCCCAAAGGAATAGGTAGCCCCCAAACATATATTGACGGTGAGACAATTGAAGTACAAAGCACAGGCAGAAAATAGAATAAGCAAATGCTGGGGCCCAAACTGTCTGGATAGAACAGGACAGGAAAGGATACTGTTTGCAATCTCGCAAAAACCCTAAGAAAAATTCCAACACTCTGATATGCAAAAATACTGAGGCCAGACAACCTCTCCCCCACTAAATCAGAACTCTGGTGTGAACTGGGCGCAAAACAACAGATACTGAAATACCAGGAGACTAGAAATACAGAAAGACTGACATGAGCTGTGGCAAAGGAAAACAGAGTCCAACACAGGTTCCCGCAGGGAAACGGGCTGAACTCACACCAGCAAGGCAGGGAACAAATGCCACTGATTTACACAGACAAATAACTTATCTGAAAGATGTAAGACAAAGCAGGGTGCAAGCTGACTTCCAAAAGGCTGAGGAAGAAGACCAAATCACCGGTAACAACCAAGGGAAGGCTGCTCACTTAAATCTCCCCAGTCTGTAACACCTGATCTCCAATCATCCCCTTCATGTGATTCACTTCTGTCTGCCAGATCAGCTCCATTACCAGTAGCAACCACCAGAGGGAGCCCAAACTCAGAAGCCAGATTAAAGGTGTTCACAACAGCAGACATTAATGTCACTGTGTAAACAAAAGAGTACGTAAATACAAAGGGAATATGGTGATGTGGATTTTATGTGGCCCATCCATTTTGGGTGTTCCAATTTGTAATGGGGTGCATATGACTATGCAACAGGGCAGACATTGCGGCCAATGTGTGAAACAAAAGAGAACGGGAATACAAAAGGAATATGGTGACGTGGATTTTACGGGGCCCATCCAGTATGTGGGTTCCAAGGTGTAATGGGGTGCATATGACTAGGCAGCAGGGCTGGCCTTGCTGCCAATGTGTAAAACAAAAGAGTATGGGAGTACAAAAGGAATATGGTGACGTGGATTTTATGGGGCCAATCCAGCATGTAGGTTCCAAGGTGTAACTGGGTGCATATGACTATGCAGCAGGGCAGACATTGATGCCAATGTGTGACACAAAAGAGTACAGGAGTACAAAAAGAATATGGTGAAGTGGATTTTACGTTGCCCATCCAGCATGTGGTTTCCTAGGCGTAATGGGGTGCATATGACTTTGCAGCAGGACAGACATTAATGTCACTGTGTAAACAAAAGAGTACGGGAGTACAAAAGGAATATGGTGAAGTGGATTTTACGGGGCCCGTCCAGTATGTGGGTACCAAGGTGTAATGGGGTGCATATGACTAGGAAGCAGGGCTGGCTTTGCTGCCAATGTGTAAAACAAAATAGTACGGGAGTACAAAGGGAATATGGTGACATGGATTTTACAGGCCCTATCCAGTATGTGTGTTTCAAGATGTAATATGGTGCATATGACTATGCAGCAGGGCAGACATTGATGCCAATGTGTGAATCAAAAGCATACGGGAGAGAACAAAAGGAATATGGTGACATAGATATTACGGGGCCCATCCAGCATGTGGGTTCCAAGGCATAATGGGGTGCACATGACTTTGCAGCAGGACAGACATTAATGTCACTGTGTAAACAAAAGAGTATGGGAGTACAAAAGGAATATGGTGATGTGGATTTTACGGGTCACATCCAGTATGTGGGTTACAAGGCCTAATGGGGTGCATATGACTAGGCAGCAGGGCTAGCCTTGCTGCCAATATGTGAAACAAAAGAGTACGGGAGTACAATGGGAATATGGTGCCGTGGATATTACGGGGCCCATCCAGTATTTGGGTTCCAAGGCATAATGGGAGGCATATGACTTTGCAGTAGGTCAGACATTGCTATCAATGTGTAAACAAAAGAATACAGGAGTACAAAAGGAATACGGTGACGTGGGTTTTACGGGGCCCATCCAGTATGTGGGTTCCAAGTCATAATGGGGTGCATATGACTATGGAGTAGGGCTGACCTTGCTGCCAATGTGCAAAACAAAGAGTACGGGAGTACAAAATGAATATTGCAAAGTGAATTTTATGGAGCCCATCCAGTTTGTGGGTTCAAAGGCTTATTGGGGTGCATATGAATTGGTAGCAGGGCAGGCCTTACATTCAATGCAAGATTTTTTATGGAGAGCCTCCTGGACCTCTTATGAAAGGGGTATTGGGGTGTGTTGTAATTCTTGGCAGCCCATCCACTCACAGCATAGGCTACAACAGTTTAGGACACCCACTGTTTAATAATGGCCCTTTAAGAAGATTAATGCCATCTGATGCACCAGTAAAAATAGAATCTGTGACTTTAAGAGTCCCTCCTTCATCAATGAAGCAAGATGGGTCTGCTTATGTGTCACACACCACATGGCCAGCTAGGCTTGTTAAATGTTACAATTACATTTCCCAGTGAATGCATTTATTTTGGTTGAAATCAATATTAAAGTAGCAAAAAAGCTTCTAAAACGCTACGCCGGAACATATCCCAAGTGGTGGAGGAATATTTTGGTCTGGGGTTAATTATTTTGTCTTATATACAAGTCATTAACATGGAAAGGATGTGCCTTCACATATTTCGCAGCAAAATCAGTTTCGGTTACGTTTTGGTATGTTTTTGGGTGCATCGGAAACAAAGACATGAAACGCTGACAACATTGTTTACAGCTGTGAACTAGGAGTCAGAAATACTTCCAGGGGTGATCGCCATGATGTCCCATGTCATTTGAGCAGTGTTTCCATCATTTTCAGACGTTTTTAGACCTTTAAAGGACCCTCGGGGGGATCGCAGCAAAAATACTCGGGTCTCCCATAGACTTACATTGGGCTTGTTGTTCCGTCCGAGTACCCGAGTATTCCAATCTGCTCTACCTGAACAACGAGCAACCGAGCATTTTAGTGCTTTCTCATCACTAGTAGCGCCTGGTCACTGTTAGTAGCCCCATTGTCATCCTAATACATGCTCTTAATTTGATTGCATAACATTTTTCTTTTAATTTAATTATAACTGATGGTACAAGGTTGTGCTCATTGCCATTTGTGTGTGGAAACTTCTATTGTTTTTAAGAGTCAAAGAATGTTGTCTAGGATTTTTGGTGACAAAGGGGGGTATGACTGAGCCTGTGGCTGACTTACAAAATTGAAATGTGATAGAATTCATCACTGCATATGTTCCATCATCTGTTCAAGGAAAATCATGTAGCATGGAAACTGGAGCTTGTATTGCTCTGAAATTTGCTATTGGTAGGTGATTAGGGCCACATGTCGCTAACTGAGGTCTTTGAAAATGGGCACAAAGTTAGCCAAAAGGGAAAACTATGCCATCGGCATACAAGGATGCGACAAGGCATAGAAAAAGTAACTTCCGAAATGTTCATGGTGCCCTTGGTCTTTGGTTCCCAATAGTGTTTATTGTGCTTTGTACAGAGTCCTTTGTACTTTCTTTGGGTTGTGGCATTCTAGAAATATAATTGCTGTGCTGCACTCAAGCGTGTTTCTCACTTTTTTAATAAGCCATTTCTTTCATGATTGATATTGCCATTATCTGCAGTTTTGGTGAACATAAGTTTGTTTTCCTTTATTGTTCTGAATACCCCCAGTTTAATCTGTGCAATGTCCTTCTCCTTTATCCAAACAAAAGTTAACGTGCTTCAATGGTTAATATTTTTTAGCTTCATTTGTGCCTTGTGTAAACATCACTATTTTATTAGCATCAACTGGAGGTAGGCATAAAAAGGCTAGGTGGAAATGTACATTTTTCAAAATCAAATTCTTTGTCATCTGTGCTTAAAATTTTTGGTGAAACTTATATTATTCTGCATTTTTAGTGAAATTTATTTATTTATGATCATCATCTGGAGTTAATTCCCCAGGTCAAGTAGAACTCTGGACAAGACTGAGCCCCTGCCAGGTCTGGGCATAAAATGCAAATATACAGTGCTACTCACCATTATTTGCACTTCTTTTATTTTTTCATAGACTGTACAATATCTTCAGAATTAAATAGAAATGTAGTTATATCCTCAGGATTTTTTAATCAATGGTCCAAAGTAATACAATAATAAAACATTGTTTTTCAACTTACATGTTGCAATTTCAAAGAAGAAACAGAATAAACAGCATATGCAGCAATAAAGGCATCCATAATTAATACTTGGTTGCAAACCCTTTGGCCTTGATTACAGCCTAGAAACATTTCTTATATTCATCTATAGGCTTCTTGTACGTCTCAGCTGGTATTTTCTCCCACTCTTCCTTTGCAATTTGTTCAAGCTCATGAATGTTTGTAGGGTTCTTTTTCCCAATGGCAGATTTCAGCTCAGCACAAAGATTTTCCATGGGATTGAGGTCAGGACTCATTGCTGTCCATTTGAAAACAGTTCATGTTTTCTTTTTCAACCATCCCTGTGTACCGTATTTTCCGGAGTATAAGACGACTTTTTAACCCCTGAAAATCTTCTCAAAAGTCAGGGGTCATCTTATACGCCAGGTGTTATCTCATACGGCGTGTGCGGAGCTCTGCCGTCGCCGCATATGGTGGGGGAGCGGTCCCAATGACGAGGTGCCTCACCAGGAAGGAGATGACTCCCGACTTATACAGCGAGTTTCTCCCAAATTCTATATTTTAGATGGAAAAGTTGGGGGTCATCTTATACGCCCAGTCGTCTTATACGCCGGAAAATACGTAAAAAGATTACACATTTCCTTTGTATTTTAGACAAAATATATATAGTGATTTTTTACATTTTAAAAATTACAAAAAGGAAAATGGGCCAATGCAAAATTTTGGGCTTCCTTGGAGATTTAGGTGCTCAGATAACTTTGATAAAGGTTTCAGACCTTAATTAGCCTATCAAGGTAATGGATTGCTTATTATCATCTTTGGAAATGCCAGGCAATGCAAATTTCTCAGCTTTATAAAAACCCAGCCTCCTCTAACCTTATGCTAAAACCAACAATGACTTCTTCTGCACAGCTACCTAGCACTCTGAAAATGAAAATGATGGAGGCGCACAAAGCTGGTGAAGGCTATAAGAAATTTGCATAGCATTTTCAAGTTGCCCTTTCCTCAGTTCAAGATGTAATTAAGAAATGGCAGTTAACAAGTCCTGTAGACCAATGAGGTTAAAATAGAACTCTTTGGCCACAATGATCAAAGGTATGTGTGGAGAAAAAAGGGCACAGAAATTCAGGAAAAGAACATCTTGCCAATCATTAAGCATGGGGGTGGATCAAACATGCTTTGGGGTTGTGTTGCAGTCAATGGCACGGGGAACATTTCATTGGTAGAGGGAATAATGGAATCACTGAAATTTCAACAAATTCTTGATGTAAACATAACATCATCTGTAGAAAAACTGAAGTTGAAATGAATTTAACTTCTACAAATGGATAATGATCCTAAATACTCATCAAAATCCACAATAGACTACCTCAAAAGGCACAAGCTAAAGGTTTTACAATGGCTTTCACAGTCCCCTGAGCTGTTCATTATTGAAAATGTGTGGCTAGACCTCAAAATGGTGCATGCAAGACAACCCCAGGAATTTCACAGAGCTGGAACAATTTTCAAAGCAAAAATGGATGAAAATCCTTCAAAAAAGAATTGAAGAATCTTTGGCTAGCTACTAGTGTTGAGCGATACTGCTCGATATCTAAAAATATCGGATCGGAATGGTATCACCGATATCACTAAATATCGTCGATATCCGATTCCGATACCGGAAGTCCAATGCAAGTCTATGGGAACAAAATATCGCAACAAAAAAAACCCTTTCTGTCGTTATAATCACAAAATATACACACATAGAATACATATATATATATATATATACATGTCATTGTGACATATATATACATATATTTATAGTTTATACACTTCTACATAGTAAAATAGACTCTGATTCAAATGCCGGGTAAAGCCGTGACTTACCCCATAGAAGTCGACGGGCTCGGTGCCGAGTACCCCAAAACCTCTGGCTCTGTGCGACTCAACTTGGGCGTCACGAAAAGGATTCTGTAGCTCGCCATAAGCGAGTCCTGTGTGCCTGAATTGAACTGTTTTTGTGCTTGAGAATTGCTAAAATCATCAGAGAATGTATTTGCCATTTTTCCGCCATATCTGCGTCACGACGAGGCACTGGTGAAGAAGAAGGGGGTGCTCTTCGTGGGTGTACACTCACTCAGTGGGCGCGAAAACGATGGCCGACCACTCTAAATGGTACTGCAATGTAAGATCGTGCCCCACAGCTCTGGAGTTCCGCCTCCTCATCCTCCTCAGTGTGCGGAAACTAACACGAAGGTCCCGCCTCACTACAAAAGAGGGGCCCTCTCCAGATGCTAATGACACATGTGACTTGGCAGAGATGGCTAATGGACACGAGCAGAAGTGTGAAGGGATGGAGCAGTCAGAGCTCTCCCCCCACGGAAGCGACCCGATCACCAAGGAACCACCATTGGGCACCCGGCCTGGAAACCCTCCTACGCTGCAAGAAGCGGAGGATACCCTAAGAGGCCTGGCCCGGCACCGGGAGGAGGTCGCCAGGATGGAAGCCAGCTGGCGTGCCCTAAAACTAAACTTGGAGCGGCGCCAATCCCTCTTACCTGAAGTGTCTGTACCGGATGGTGAGGCACCCGTTCTAGTAGAGGAGTCCGTGCGGGCATCCCAGCCCTTGCAATGTGATCCGGTTGACGTTGTCGCAGTGGAGGCACCCGTTCCTGCCAAAAACTCTGCACCGGCAGCACCCCAGATCCCGCTGTCTGTCCCCGTCGCTGAGACAGAAGAAGCGACACCCGTCCTCATGGAGGAGGCCGCGCAGGCACCAGAGGTCTACCTGTCTGTACCGGAGCCCCGACTGTCATCTGTTCCAGAGCCGGCTGCTTCCGCCACAGGTGAGCGCCGCCAGGACTGGGGGGCGCCAGGAGAGCTGCCGCAAACCGGACATGGTAAGCTGGCATTTGATGGTGGAGACATGGAGCAGCTGGTGGAGAATTACAACCGGCGTCAGGAGAAAGAGTGGAGACGTGGGAGCGGGAAGCAGAGCGACAAAGGGAGCAGCGAGAATCCCAAAAGCTTTGGCAACGTCACCTGGAGAAGGACCGGGCAGATAAGGACCGGATGAGAAAAGACAAAGGAACCCTGTGGGAGCCGCGGCGTAAGGGGGCAGTACGGAGCTTTAAATTGAAAGGTGGTTGGGGCTTCATCCAGAAGCCTGGACTTTATTTAGAAGTTTTTGTAACCCAGCGGGACGTGGAGGCTCACCTCCCAGAAGGACACCCGGGGAGGGACCTGTTGCCAGGAGACTTGGTAACTTACACCCGACACTGGGGTTACAATGGATGGTACGCCCTAAATGTCACCAGGTGCGACCCCTACTCCCCAGAGTGTCAGGAAACTGACAGACCCTACGAGCCTTCAGCCTACCACATCCAGGCCTCTGCACAAGTGCCCACCCCACGCCGTAAATCTCCCCAGCCTCCCTCAGTGGTCTCCTCAGCAGCCCCAGCTATGGACATGATAACTATAGCTGGCCCGTACCCGGCGCCTGTTAGGCCCCCTGGGGTTCGTTCAGTCCGTGACATAGGGCTCCAGACCCGGAGGGAGATGAAAGAGGTGGCCACACAGACACAGATAGCGGGTCACGACTTGACTGTACAGGCCACACGACGTCATCAGGTCCTGGTGGTCCTTGGTGTCTCGGATGTTTGGCAAGCATCAGAAGAGTACCAGGTGGTACCTGAAACACCCCTGCCAAAGAATTATAAATAACCCGGACAGGTCCCTGTATGTAAATAGTTAAATTGTTGATGTACCCGGACGGGTGAATGTTCATAAAAAAAAAATTTAATTTAATAAAAAACACAACACAGTTTTCATTACTTTTATTACAGTCTCATCCTGCGACGCCATCGATCTCCTGTAAAAAAATGAAAAAAAAAAAAAACAGCAGTATACCACCTGTCCGACGCAGTCCATAGTAACGAGTGTCCCACGACGATCCAGCTCTGCTACATCAGAATGACATCAGAGGCAGGCAGGCAGGCAGAGCCTGTCATCCCGGCGCAGCACATATGATTACCTGCTTCCCCGGCGGTGACGTCATCGGACTGGTTTACGGCCGGGATTACCCTGCAGTCACTGCAGTTATCGCGAAAAACTGCATGTGACCGCCAGGGAGAAGATAATGGCGGCCATCAAGCAGTCCAGGACGTGACCGCCGGAGATCTTCTGCCAGGTAAGTGCTGCTGACTCCTGACAGACCCGACCGACGGACACTCACAGTGACAGTGACAAATCCGATTCCGGTATCTGATATGACGAAAATATCGGTACTCAGAATCGAAAGCCCGATACAGCTAATATCGGCCGATACCCGATATTTGCAGTATCGTATCGCTCAACACTACTAGCTACAGAAAGCATGTGCAATCTGTGATACTTGCAAAAGGGGGTGTTAATAGGTACTAACCATGCAGGGTGCCCAAACTTTTGCATTGGCCAATTTTCCTTTCTGTAATTTTTAAAATGTAAAACATAAAATATATTCCCCTCCCCAAAATACAAAGGAAATGTGTCATCTTTAACTTTAGCCCTTTTACAAATCATTTCATCTTCAACTTGCTTACTGTTCACAGTAATTTTGACCAAGGTAGCCACAATTTTACATGCCACTATAATATAAAAGTGTATTAGACTGGTGCATACTCTTCATTTAATGCAATGTGATTTCATATAAATCTGATAAACAAAAATTTCTATATAACAATATTGCATTCAGAAAAAATAAAACTCTCAATATTAATATTGAATCTAACATAAAGTTTATATTTTAACATTCTGCGCCCATCTATGGAAAACATTGTTTAGATTTGGATACCTTTACATTATCAAGAAAAAAAAAATCAATGGAAAAACTGCTGTGTATGTGACATTTCAGAGACATCACTACCTGCAAGGATAGCTTCACAGCACAACTCCTGTGGGATAACAGCACGGGAACTCTAGCACTTCCATCCTGTGCCGATGGGACAAAAAGGCTAAAAGAGAACTTTCACATTATTGATCACATGAATAAATTTGATTATTATATGCAATTTTAGTTCTATCCAAATGTAATCCTATTTCAGTAAATAATTACCTATGAACTTACCTATGAACTTATTGTCTAATTTATAAAAGAAGTGGAATGTGTAAATTAATACGGTATGTATACACATGTATGTCTATATATATATACAGTCAGGGCCAGAAATATTTGGACAGTGACACAAGTGTTGTTATTTTAGCTGTTTACAATAATATGTTCAGAAATACAATTATATATATAATATGGGCTGAAAGTGCACACTCCCAGCTGTAATATGAGAGTTTCCACATCCAAATCGGAGAAAGGGTTTAGGAATCATAGCTCTGTAATGCATAGCCTCCTCTTTTCAAGGGACCAAAAGTAATTGGACAATGGACTCTAAGGGCTGCAATTAACTCTGAAGGCATCTCCCTCGTTAACCTGTAATCAATGAAGTAGTGAAAAGGTCTGTGGTGGATTCGAGGTGTGTGGTTTTGCATTTGGAAGCTGTTGCTGTGACCAGACAACATGCGGTCAAAGGAACTCTCAATTGAGGTGAAGCAGAACATCCTGAGGCAGAAAAAAAAGAACAAATCCATCAGAGAGATAGCAGACATGCTTGGAGTCGCAAAATCAACAGTCGGGTACATTCTGAGAAAAAAGGAATTGACTGGTGAGCTTGGGAACTCAAAAAGGCCTGGGCGTCCACGGATGACAACAGTGGTGACTGATCGCCGCATACTTTCTTTGGTGAAGAAGAACCCGTTCACAACATCAACTGAAGTCCAGAACACTCTCAGTGAAGTAGGTGTATCTGTCTCTAAGTCAACAGTAAAGAGAAGACTCCATGAAAGTAAATACAAAGGGTTCACATCTAGATGCAAACCATTCATCAATTCCAAAAATAGACAGGCCAGAGTTAAATTTGCTGAAAAACACCTCCAGAAGCCAGCTCAGTTCTGGAAAAGTATTCTATGGACAGATGAGACAAAGATTAACCTGTACCAGAATGATGGGAAGCCAAAAGTTTGGAGAAGAAAGGGAACGGCACATGATCCAAGGCACACCACATCCTCTGTAAAACATGGTGGAGGCAACGTGATGGCATGGGCATGCATGGCTTTCAATGGCACTGGGTCACTTGTGTTTATTGATGACATAACAGCAGACAAGAGTAGCCGGATGAATTCTGAAGTGTACCGGGATATACTTTCAGCCCAGATTCAGCCAAATGCTGCAAACTTGATTGGACGGCGCTTCATAGTACAGATGGATAATGACCCCAAGCATACAGCCAAAGCTACACAGGAGTTCATGAGTGCAAAAAAGTGGAACATTCTTCAATGGCCAAGTCAATCACCAGATCTTAACCCAATTGAGCATGCATTTCACTTGCTCAAATCCAGACTTAAGAGGGAAAGACCCACAAACAAGCAAGACCTGAAGGCTGCAGCTGTAAAGGCCTGGCAAAGCATTAAGAAGGAGGAAACCCAGCGTTTGGTGATGTCCATGGGTTCCAGACTTAAGGCAGTGATTGCCTCCAAAGGATTCGCCACAAAATATTGAAAATAAAAATATTTTGTTTGGGTTATGTTTATTTGTCCAATTACTTTTGACCTCCTAAAATGTGGAGTGTTTGTAAAGAAATGTGTACAATTCCTACATTTTCTAACACATATTTTTGTTCAACCCTTCAAATTAAACGTTACAATCTGCACTTGAATTCTGTTGTAGAGGTTTCATTTCAAATCCAATGTGGTGGCATGCAGAGCCCAACTCGCGAAAATTGTGTCACTGTCCAAATATTTCTGGCCCTGACTGTATATATTTATATATTATATATACAGAGAGAGAGAGATATCTATTATATATATATACACACACATATAAAGAAACACACAGAGCGTATCCATTTATGTAATCGTCTTATACTGTCTGTCAGTCCAGGAAATCCCGCGTCGCTGATTGGTCCGGCCAAGGCCAATCAGCGACGCAGGGCTAACTCTGCCCATGTGGTCATGTGAATCACCAACTGCCCATGATGTATTGAACATGTTTTGTCAGTAACAGTGTCTGATGTACTTCTGTCACGTTTACTGAACACGGGTAATATACAGTGACATGAGGTAATACACAGGTGACATGAGGTAAAACACAGGTGACATGAGTACATAAGTACCATAAGGTAATACACAGTAAAATGAGGTAATGTACAGTAACATGAGGTAATACACAGTAATATGAGGTAATACACAGTAATATGAGGTAATACACAGTGACATGAGGTAATACACAGTAACATCGGCGACGCAGGGCTAACTCCGCCCATGTGGTCATGTGACTCACCAACTGCCCATGATGTATTGAACATGTTTTGTCAGTAACAGTGTCTGATGTACTTCTGTCACGTTTACTGAACACGGGTAATATACAGTGACATGAGGTAATACACAGGTGACATGAGGTAAAACACAGGTGACATGAGTACATAAGTACCATAAGGTAATACACAGTAAAATGAGGTAATGTACAGTAACATGAGGTAATACACAGTAATAATGAGGTAATACACAGTGACATGAGGTAATACACAGTAACATCGGCGACGCAGGGCTAACTCCGCCCATGTGGTCATGTGACTCACCAACTGCCCATGATGTACTGAACATGTTTTGCAGTCATAGTGTCTGATGTACAGTACAGACCAAAAGTTTGGACACATCTTCTCATTCAAAGATTTTTCTGTATTTTCATGACTATGAAAATTGTAGAATCACACTGAAGGCATCAAAACTATGAATTAACACATGTGGAATTATACATTACACTTTACAAAAAAGTGTGTAACAACTGAAAATATGTCTTATATTCTAGGTTCTTCAAAGTAGCCACCTTTTGCTTTAATTACTGCTTTGCATGCAGAAAAGGTGAACGGATGGACTCTACATGCCTGGTTCCCACCGTTAAGCATGGAGGAGGTGGTGTGATGGTGTGGGGGTGCTTTGCTGGTGACACTGTTGGGGATTATTCAAGCCGGATGGGACTTGTAGTCGTACGATGCCTGTTTACACATACATACACACACACAGGCCCGCAGACCCCTACACAGCCCCACAGACCCCCGCACATACACACATACACGCACACAGTCACAGCCCACATACTCCCCTCCTCCCGACCTGCAGCAGGTGGGGCGGGGGACTTGAATCCCGCGCCACTCATTGGTTGAGTTGGTGGCCGGCTCAGACAATGAGCAGTGCACACGCGGCTTTGGTGGGGAATTTGAATCCCAGGCCGCTCATTGGCTCAGCCAGCGGGAGGTTCAGCCTATGAGCAGTACACACGCGGCTTTGGCAGGGGATTTGAATCCCGTGCCTCTCAAAGCCACGTGGTACCGCTCATTGGCTGAGCTGCCGCTGGCTGAACCAATGAGCGGCCTGGGATTCAAATCCCCCACCAAAGCCGCGCGCCACCGCTTAGCCAATGCCTCGGCGAGGGTCTGAATCCTGTGTGGCACCGCTCCCGCCAGCTGAGCCAATGAGCGGTGCCGCGCGGCTTTGACTGGGGATTTGAATCCTGCATCGCTCATTGGCTCAGCCGGCGGGTGGCTCAGCCAATGAGCGATGCACGTGTGGCTTTGGCAGGGGGTTTGAATCCCGCGCCGCTCAAAGCCGTGCGGCACTGCTCATTGGCTGAGCTGCGACGACTGAGCCAATGAGCAGCGCAGGATTCAAAGCCACGTGGCACTGCTCAGCCAATGAGCGGTGCCGCTCACCTTGGAGGGGGAATTGAATCCTGCGAGGCACCGCTCATTGGCTCAGCCAGCAGGGGATTTGAAATTTAACATACCGCGGGGGATTTGAATCCCACGCCGCTCATGGGATCAGCTGGCAGGCAGCTCAGTCAATGAGGGGTGCACGCGCGGCTTTGGCGAGAGATTTGAATCCCTCGCTGCTCAAAGCCTCGCGGCACTGCTCACTGGCTGAGCTACCGCCGACTGAGCCAATGAGCGGCGTGGGATTCAAATCCCCAGCCAAAGCCATGCGGCACCGCTCAGCCAATGAGCATGCTATTCCATCCGGTTTGCGTTTAGTTGAACCATCATTTATTTTTCAACAGGACAATGACCCCAAACACATCTCCAGGCTGTGTAAGGGCTCTTTGACCAAGAAGGAGAGTGATGGGTGCTACACCAGATGACCTGGCCTCCACAGTCACCAGATCTGAACCCAATCGAGATGGTTTGGGGTGAGCTGGATAGCAGAGTGAAGGCACAAAGGCCAACAAGTGCTTAGCATCTCTGGGAACTCCTTCAAGATTGTTGGAAGACCATTCCGGGTGACTACCTCTTGAAGCTCATCAAGACAATGCCAAGAGTGTGCAAAGCAGTCATCAAAGCAAAAGGTGGCTACTTTGAAAAACCTAGAATATAAGACATATTTTCAGTTGTTTCACACTTTTTTGTTAAGTATATAATTCCACATGTGTTAATTCATAGTTTTGATGCCTTCAGTGTGAATTTACAATTTTCATAGTCATGAAAATACAGAAAAATCTTTAAATGAGAAGGTGTGTCCAAACTTTTTGTCTGTACTGTATATATATCTATAAATAAATGTGTGTGTGTATGGTCCTATACCTCTTCGTAAAGAACAACTGCTTTTCATATGTCAACACTTGTAAGACATTGATAACATTGTGGTCACAGAGGAATTACAGTGTTCTAGTCAAGCTTTATTAGAGGATTAAGAGATTTTTTTATCTATTCCATCTTGAAAAGAGGTACATTTATAGATATTAAAATGCGCTCTCTCACAGGTTGTTCAACAGCAATTTGTCAAGTGTGACACACTGCCAACTGCATTTTTCAGAAAAGTTTTTTAGTTCACATCTCATTACCTTTTGTGTCAGACAGTTTCTCTGCTGTTTTAGCCCTTTCTTGCTCTGATTGTGTTATTATCTCTTGCTGCAGTGCTGATGCATGAGCCTGAACACCACAGGGAACTTGATGTGTTGTGCTCGCTGGATTCTTTCTTAAACCTCTTTCCCCCTTTGGACAACTGATGGCTTGTTCCTTTCATGATTTAGAGAGCAACAGCATGAAAACTTGAGGTGTTTAAACAGGTAATATTACCTGGAATATAGAAATAGTTTATCCAGTGATTTAATGTGCACTTGTAAATACCTAAATGGCAATTATGACCACTAGTGATGAACAAATTGATCCATGGAGAATTGATCTTCAAATCAAATTTCCTGAAATCCGCAGTTCCGACGAGATTACTTTGCTTCGTGATGATCAACAAAAATAAAAAATGCCCAGTGATTTTTTACACTGCTTCATTTGATGATGATTTTTCTCACACACAAAAAATAGCTGAGTTTCATCACTGTTTTTTATGAGACTTTGATCAGAGTTTGATCAACGTGTCAGTTCATACCATTAGAGTTTGGTCGTATTCTCATCAGTTATTCTGAAATGATAAAAAAAAATTAATGGAGGTTTCTCAAACTTCTAATACTAAGCAGTTCATGAAAAACAGACAGCACATGGATGGCATCCAAGCACGGTCTGATTTGGACACAGATGCATTAAGTTTTACCAGAAGCTTGGATAAAAATCAGTCATGTTTTTGTAATTTTGTCTGTCTCTAACATCATGTCCTCCCTCTATCTGAAACTGAACCTGTCAAAAACTGAACTCCTTGTGTTTCCTCCATCTACTAATGTACCTATGCCCAACATTGCCATTTCCATGAGTAGTTCCACCATTACTCCCCAGCAACATGCCTGCTGTCTTGGAGTCATACTTGATTCCGTGCTTTCATTCACCCCCGACATCAGATTACTGGCTCGCTCTTGTTATCTGCACCTCAAAAACATTTCTAGAATTCGACCCTTTCTTACGTTCGACTGTGCAAAAACCCTTACTGTTTCTCTTATTCATTCTCGCCTGGACTATTGTGACTCTCTAGTAATCGGTCTCCCTCTTACCAAATCTCCCCGCTCCAATCTGTCTTGAATGCTACAGCCAGGATCATATTCCTCACCAATTGTTACACCAATGCTTCTACCTTGTGCCAGTACAAATTATTACCCTCACCCACAAAGCATTCCATGGCTCAGCACCATCCTACATCTCCTCTCTTATCTCAGTCTACCATCCTACCCGTGCCCTCCATTCTGCAAAAGACCTGAAGTTAACATCCTCAATAATCAGAACCTACCACACCCGTCTCCAAGACTTTGCATGTGCTGCGCCAATTCTTTGGAATGCACTACCCAGGTTAATACAATTAATCCCCAATCCCCACAGTTTTAAGTGGTGCGCCCTGCAGGGTCATGGGGTACTTGGACCCGGGTCGGAGGTTCTTAAAGGGGAAGTCACAGCAACAGTGACCCAGTCCGTGGCCCTGGGCGTCCAGTAAAAAGGGCTGATGAATAAAGATGATGAAAAGGGGAAATTGGAAATAGTTTCTAATGCCAACTGTGGCATTCGGCAATAAGATGGCTGACTTTGCAGTAAACAATTCTGAGGACACAGCGGTGTGCAGTCTTTTCAGTTTACTCACACTTCTTTGGTACAATACCCAGCCAGGGAGATGTGTTCTCCGAGTAGATGGTCCAGACAGCTCTCAAGTAAATTGGGGTACACCGTGTCAGAACCCCCATTCAGATATTCCTTTCCTGGCCGTCTCCCTGCGCTGGATCCCTCCTCTCCTGCCCTGCACCTTCACACAGTCTCCCAAGCCAGCAGCCTCGGATCTTGTCTGGCTATGTGCTCTAGGTCCCCTGGGTCCTATCTGGCTTCCTTTTCAGCGAATTTGTGTGGATGTGGTACATGCAGTTACCACAGCCTCTGGCTTGCTAGCTGAGTCCTTAGTTTCTCCACTAGTCTGGGACCAGTCCCCTTACTGAGACCTGGTCCCTCCACCCAACTACGGTCGGCGTGAATACGGGCCCCATGGGTGGATTCCTCACTTCCCGTGCCCCTAGTACCATTCTTCCTCTCTCTCACTGAAGCTTCTCTCTTTCTGTCTTTTTTTCTTTACTGTCGTCTGATCTAGGGACGAGCTCCTCGCTGCTCGAGTCCCCAGCACCAACTGACTGCTCTCTTCCTAACTTTCACTTCCTTAAGCTCCTCCCCTTCTCTACTTTCTCCACCTACACCTTCTACCTAGTCCCTCCCTGGCATTGAGAGGTCTGTTGTTGGATGTAAGTGTGTGGGTTCTGGGTAAAGTCCCCTCCTTACTCGAGAGCCAAGCACCACACCTCTGACTGAGGTGCCTCTGTGGCGACTGGACCTCAGGGCGCCACATAAGCGTGCCCTAAAAATGCATTTGTTCAGACTGGCCTAAAGTCTCAATGCATTAACCTAACTATCCCTGTGTTGCCCATTCAAAATCTTTTACCATAACCAAGTTTCTTGCATCATGTTCTCACATGCTTAATGCATTTAATAGCCCTCTGTATCTGTATTGTTACATACTTAAACTGATAACCGGTTCATGGAGCATTACATGAACACCCGATTCTTAAAGTTTGGCTGGTCCAAACTACGTAAGCAATTTTTACCATCTACCTTCCGTGTCTCCCCTTTTCCTCATAGATTGTAAGCTTGCAAGCAGGGCCCTCATTCCTCTTGGTATCTGTTTTGATCTATGTGCTTATGGTTATGTTGTAATGTCTATTGTCTTTACAAGTCCCCTCTAAAATGTAAAGTGCTGCGGAATATGTGAGCACAGGGCCGGCTCCAGGTTTTTATGGGCCCCGGGCGAAAGAGTCTCAGTGGGCCCCTTTAACACAGACCACGATTCATGATGCACAGATACTGCAGAGAAATATGGGTATAGTACAATGCCAAATACTTCTCTTCTTCCATTACATGAGTGATATCTATTGTAAAATGTGCAATAGCTCAAAAACCGCCAAATCCTCACAGCGCACAGTACAGACTGGACAGTACAGTCCTCCATACAATATTATGGGCACCACATAGTCTCCCCCTCATCACCCATATAATACTCCATGCAGGATGTCACCCTCACTATCCCCCATATAATGCTCCATACAGAATACTGGACCCAATATAATGCTCCATACAGAATACTGGACCACATATAATGCTCCATACAAAATATGGACCTCTCCTCTGCGCTGTGCTGCGTTCTGCACTGTTACGGCTCAGGAAAGGGTGCCATGGAAAGACTCCCATCATCATCATTGCCTTCCCATTATCATCATCATTGCCTGCCCATTATCATCATCATTGCCTGCCCATTATCATCATCGCCTCCCCATCATCATCATCGCCTGCCCATCATCATCAATGCCTGCCCATAATCATCATTGCCTCCCCATCAATATCACTGCCTGCCCATCATCATCAATCTCTCCCTATCATCATCACTGCCTGCCCATCATCATCAATGCCTGCCCATAATCATCATCATTGCCTGCCCATTATCATCATCATTGCCTCCCCATCAATATCATTGCCTGCCCATCATCATCACTGCCTGCCCATCATCATCAATGCCTGCCATAATCATCATTGCCTCCCCATCAATATCATTGCCTGCCCATCATCATCACTGCCTGCCCATCATCATCAATGCCTGCCATAATCATCATTGTCTCCCCATCATCATCACTGCCTGCCCATCATTATCACTGCCTGCCCATCATCATCAATGCCTGCCCATAATCATCATTGCCTCCACATCAATATCATTGCCTGCCCATAATCATCAATCATCATTGATTCCCCATCATCATCATCACTGCCCTCCCCCCACCACTATCACACATACAGCAGACACACACACACACAAAGCACCGCACTACACACACCCTGATACACACAGAGACACAGACACACACACAAACATCTCACCTGTCTGGCGTCCGCGCGCTCACTGCCACAGCCGGCCGCTGAATGATGACGTCATTCAGCGGCGCTGCTGTGAGAGGAAGCGCCGGCGTCCTGCAGGCGCCCCCTGGAGCCCTGAGCTGCGGCAGTGGAGGCACGAGGAGAGGTGAGTATTATTGCGCCGGCTGCTGCTGGGGCCCTGAGCAAGCGGGGGGGCCCAGTGGCGGCGCTGACACCGCTAACGGGCGCCGGGGTGCCAGACGGCGAGTGGGCCCCCCCGCCTGTCAGGGCCCGGCACTTGCCCGGGTGCGCCGGGTGCTGACGCCGGCCCTGTGTGAGCACTATAGAAATAAAAATATTATTATTATAATTATTATTGATTTTGTAAATTAATAATGCACAAGCATATGAATAGCTCCATAGACTGTAAAAGGAATGAGTTCTATTAGTGAAAAATACAAATAGAATTTGTATGGAAAAACTAATGTCTGAATGAGACCTAAAACATTGAAAGCTTGACAATTATTTCAGGTTCAGCCAGTCGTGATTCTCTATAATGTCCTGCAGCGAACACATAACATGATCTAGCACAGTGATCAGCAGACTATCTCAGGGAATATAAAAAGGCAAGGGCCTCAATGTTTCAGGCTTTTGCTGCATAGCAACAAAGGCCAGTGTGCACAGCTTTTCCACATATGGATGAAAAAGCCTTGTCTGATTGTGATATACTATAAAAACACATTCTAATCTCTCATATACTCCAAAATAATGTATATTTTTCGAATGGACTGGCTAGACACCCTAACAAATAAAGAGAAATTGACTGGGAATTTTTTAAGTACCGTATTTTTCGGACTATAAGACGCACCGGACTATAAGACGCATCCAGGTTTTAGAGGTGGAAAATAGGGAAAAATATATTTGAAGCAAAAAATGTGGTAAAATATTTAATAACATAAATAACATATTATTATATGTGGTGTTGTTATATATAATAGTATGTTATTATGTTGGAAGCTACGGGTAGGAGATGGTGCTGCGGGACCAGTGTGGTGTCTGTAAAGTACTATGTGAAGACACTGGAGGGTGAATATAAGGCCGGGGTCACACATGCGAGAAACTCGCATGATTTTGTGTGAGTCTCTCGCATGAACACCCAGCACTGCCGCCGGCACTCAGACTGGAGCGTGCGGCTGCATAGAAATACATGCTGCATAGAAATACATGCAACCGCACGCTCCGGTCCGAGTGCCGGCGGCAGTGCCGGGTGTTCATGTGAGAGACTCACACGAAATCGTGCAAATTTCTCGCATGTGTTACCCCGGCCTGTGAATGGGGGCATAGGGCTTATATTTAAAGCCACACTCCAGCACTGAAAAATAACACTGGAGTGCTGCTTTAAGATCCCATGGGAGAACTATAACTTTCAGCATGTCCTGCAGATCCTATGGCATGCTGGGAGTTATAGTCCACCACAGGATGGCAGAGGGCTTTTTCTGTGCTGTCATTACTAACCTTTTAATTAATTCTTTCTTGTACAGTGTGTCTGCAGGACCTGTGATGACATCATGAAGAGGCAGGGCTTTGTGTGGTCATGTGATGCTCCAGCCCGCCCTTTTCATGACCTCATCACAGGTCCTCCACAGGAGCATTCAGCATCGCATCAGCACAGCCCCTATGCTGTCAGGTATGCGATGCCTCCTGCTGCACTCTGCTCCTTCCGCCTCCTTCTACTTGGGACACACATCTCCCCAGCTGCTCCAGGAATCCAGAGCTGGGGAACCATGTGGCTCTGTCATTTGCTGCTCTCTGCTCACTGCTCAGCTGATAGGTGGTCGGGAAGCGGCTAATGAATATTCACTGCACTTAAGTATGGGACCAGTAGTTTCCCCAGTGCTGGATTCCTGCAGCGGAGGGGATATTTTCCTGCCTCCTGCGATCTCACTCCACCGCTGCCCCCTGCCCCCTCCCCACTTACATTCCGACCATAAGACGCACCCACACTTTCCTCCCAAATTTGGAGGAAAAAAAGTGCGTCTTATGGTCCGAAAAATACGGTACATGGTCATTGTTCATCCCATCACTGTCTCAGGACACCAGGGACAAACTAAGGACACATTTTGAAAACACCCAGTGGTATCTCCTTCAGAAAATTAGCCGACATAATCCTATTACTTGAACTTGTTGATTGTTAATCAAATGCAGGGTCGCTTTAGGAGTTTATATGTTGGGGGGATGGGAGGGTTGAGGGTGGTGGGGGATATTTATGAGTATTATACCTGTCAAATAAGCGTCAAATAAGCTTGATACCTTCAAACCTGTATGACTTACTTTTTGGCAATGCTCTTTAAATCAATATTTTGAGTTTTAAGTCTGTCAAATAAGCTTGTTACTTCAAGACTTGTATGATTATCTTTTATTGTAATACTCTTTAAATCAATAAAACATGTTAAAAAAAACACATTCTATTATGTATATATATATATATATATATATATATATACTGTATATCTACTATATAATTGTCTAACTTTTCACTTCCGTCTGTAATGGAAATCCTGCGTCGCTGATTGGTCGCGCCCAGGCGGACGCGACAAATCAGTGACAGGCACATCCGGTCCACGCCACCGCTATCGTCGCTGATCTTCCGGCGGTAGCCGCAGGTCATCTCCAGTACATACTCACCTTTCGTCCCTGCATCCCTGTCACGGCGCGTCTGCTTCTATCCTGTGTGGTGCGGTCACGTAGTACCGCTCATTAAGGTCATGAATATGGATGCGACTCCAATCCCATAAGTGTGGCGTCCATATTCATGACCTTAATGAGCGGTACCACGTGACTGCACCACAGAGGAAGAAGTTGATGCGCCGGGATAGAGATGCGGGGACGTGCAGCAATGGAGCAAAGAGGGTAAGTATGATGGGGGAGGACGGGGGAGCCCAGAGGAGGGTGGGAGTGGAGCCATGTATACAGGGTGGGAGCGGAGCCATGTATATAGGGTGGGAGTGGAGCCATGTAAATAGGATTGGATGGTGGGAGCGGAGCCATGAATATAGGATGGGAAGGTGGGAGCGGAGCCATGTAGATGTGTGGCCCAGCTGTGCTTGGTACACATGTCTCCAGGAGAGTGCACAGATAAGGTAATTATGAAGCCTGATATTCATTCACATCACACACTTCCAACACTGCCACCAGAGGGCAACTTAGACTATTTAAGTTAGTGTGACGTAGCAGTAGCTAGATTAGTTTCCTGTCTCAGGACGGAGCGGTTCAGTCTGAGGGAGATTGAGATTAGTTTCCTGTCTCAGGACAGAGCAGTTGAGTCTTGGAGGGAGAGGAGAGAAGACTGATTCCTGACAGAGCTCAGGTAGTTCATTTTGTACTGAAGTGGAGGCTAGTACGAGTGGGAAGGAATCACTCTAGCCTAGTCAGAGCTACATTTGAATCTTAAGTTGTTACTCAGAACAAGCTGCTTGTGTTCCCTAAGAACGTGGAAAGTGATTCTCAGAGCGTGCATGAAATCAGTCGACAGAAGCTCCTGATAGCCACTCTGGACAGAGTCTTTGAAGGAAAGAAGGAAAGGGATTACAGCAGTTATAACAACGAGGCAACTGAGAACAGGTCAGTGAGCTTGGAAGAACAAACTGACAACTACACCTACTGTTACCCGTGCTTATGTTAAGGGCAAGAGCAGGGCGACAGGCGAGTGGAGAAAGAAAGACAAGTGACTCAGGTGACAGATCATCTTCACTTAATTAACCGGACACCGGGGTCCGAAGCATTGCTAGTACTTCACGTCTAGTAATAAGATACACCGGAATCCTTGCTGGACTTCAAGTCACAGAAGGTAGCCCTAAGCGTTGATACGTAACTGGAGTCAGGGAGGACAAGGACTTTTAGCTAGGCCAAGCTTAGAGGACTTCGTTCTTGCCAGCCTCTGAGCATCAGAGACAGAAAAGACTCTACCACAATGTCAGCCGGGCGAAGCTGCTATAGAAAGAGTTAAACTTGACTTCATGCAAGTTAGGACTCACATACACTTCAAGGAGAAAGGAGGCCTTAAACCTGCTCAGCAATCCCCTGAATGTGCATTCTCCAACCTGACCAGCTTCCCGGGACATACCTGCCAACAACATCAGTAAAGGTATGGAAAGAGACTGAATTGTGTGTGACTGACTTCTTATCTGCACTCTGCACCACCATAGACTTCAAGGGAAAAGTCTCGCCTGTGGGAGACTCACCATCTTGCTGCCCCATAACATCCCCTTAGAAGATTCATATTGCAGCGCTGGTCAAATTGATCAGATACCACAGGTGGCGTCACAAACTAATCTTATAATCCCCTGTAAATATCCCCCATTGTATGAGCGCCCAGGGCCACGGACCGAGCTCTGCTGCCAGTGACATCCCCCATAGACTTCCATGGGCTCGGTGCCGAGTACCCCATAACCCTGGTACCATGTGGTGCGCGTCATATACAGGATGGGAGCGGAGCCATGTATATAGGATGGGAGGGTGAGAGCGGAGCCATCTATATAGAATTGGAGGGTGAGAGCGGAGCCATGTATATAGGATTGGAGGGTGGGAGCGGAGCCATGTATACAAGTATGGAAGGGTGGGAGCGAAGCCAAGTATCAGGATGGGGGTGGGAGCGAACTGTATAGGATGGAGAGGGTGGAGCGAAGTGTATAGGATGGAGTGGAGCGAGCTGTATATAGGATGTGAGGGTGGGAGCGGAGTCGTTTATCAGGATGAGAGGGTGGGAGCGGAGCATGTATATAGGATGGGAGGGTGGAGGGAGCCGAGTATATAGGATGGGAGAGTGGGAGCGAAGCGTGTTATACGGATGTGAGGGTGGGAGCGGAGCCGTGTATATAGGATGGGAGGGTGGGAGCGGAGCCGTTTATACAGGATGCGAGGGTGGGAGCGGAGCCATGTATACAGGATGGGAGGGTGGGAGCGGAGCCATGTATACAGAATGGGAGGGTGAGAGCGGAGCCTTGTATACAGGATGGGAGGGTGGGGTGGAGCCATGTATATAGGATGGGAGGGTGGAGTGGAGCCATGTATAAGGATGGGAGAGTGGGGCAGAGCTATGTATATAGGATGGGAGGGTGGAGCGGAGCCATCTATACAGGATGGGAGGGTGGGAGCAGAGCCATGTATACAGAATGGGAGGGTGAGAGCGGAGCCTTGTATACAGGATGGGAGGGTGGAAGCGGAGTCATGTATACAGGATGGGAGGGTGGGAGCGGAGCCGTTTATACAGGATGGGAGGGTGGGAGCGGAGCCATGTATACAGGATGGGAGGGTGGGAGCGGAGCCGTTTATACAGGATGGGAGGGTGGGAGCGGAGCCATATATATAGGATGGGAGGGTGGGAGCGGAGCCGTGTATATAGGATGGGAGGGTGGGAGCGGAGCCATGCATACAAGGAAGGGAGGGTGGTAGCGGAGCCATGCATAAATAAACTACATACATATTCTAGAATACCTGATGCGTTAGAATCGGGCCAGCATCTAGTATATATATATAATATATATATATATACATATATATATATATGTAATAATATATATATATATATATATATATATATATATATACAGAACAGACCAAAAGTTTGGACACACCTTCTCATTTAAAGATTTTTATGTATTTTCATGACTATGAAAATTGTACATTCACACTGAAGGCATCAAAACTATGAATTAACACACATGAGGAATTATATACTTAACAAAAAAGTGTGTAATAACTGAAATTATGTATCATAATCTAGGTTCTTCAAAGTAGCCACTAGAGTTGAGCGAAACAGGTCGGTCAGATTCAAAAGTCGCCGACTTTAGCAAAGTCGAGCTTCGTCAACCGAAAACCCGACCATAGCGTGAGATCGGCCAGGCGGTCGTCTAAACGAGCACCAAAATCGGATTTCCCAGAATGCTTGCAGGTGCCTTTTTTCAGCCAATGAGCAAGGACGTACACTGTGGGCAATGAGATGACATGTGCAGCGTCCACCACCATCGTAGAGAAGGGCATTGCAGTGATTGGCTTGCTTTGGGGGGCGTCATAGTGTCTATAAAAGCCCTGAGCGCCGACCTTCATTTTAATTCTGACAATATTAACAGTAGGGAGAGGTTGCTGTTTATCAGTAGGGAGAGAGTAAAGGCCCCGTCTCACATAGCGATACACCAGCGATCACGACAACGATCAGGATCGCTGGTGTGTCACTACATGATCGCTGCTGAGCTGCCAAACAGGCAGCGATCAGGACAGTGACACTGCGGGTAACGTCGCCTAGTTACCTGCAGTGTACGTTGGATGCCAGCGCGCTGATGCAGGGAGCTGGTAACCAAGGTACATGTCGGGTTTCCAGGCGCTGCGCGGTGCCTGGAAACCAGACGTGTACCTTGGTTACCATCTCCCCTGCAGCAGCGCGCTGGTATCCAATGTACACGTCGGGTTTCCAGGCACAGCCCCGCACTTGGAAACCCGATGTGTACCTTGGTTACCTGGAGATCGCTGGTCTCCTGCCTGTCACACGCAGCGATGCGTGCTGGCAGCGGGAGACCAGCGATAAAAAAAAAGTCCTGGCATTTCTGACATGACCAGCGATTCACAGCAGGGGCCTGATCGCTGGTACGTGTCAGACATAGCGAGAACGCAGCTGAGATCGCTGTTTAGCAGCAATCTCGCTAGTGATCTCGCTATGTGAGACGGGCCCTTAGGGCTGTAAAGAGAAGTTCTTATGTGCTTGTGCTGATAGCAATTGTGCTGTACAGTTAGTGTGCAGTGACAGGGGAGGATTTTCTTGTGTGCAGCAGCACTGGTTATTAGGCTGCCTGATAGCTGTATTGCTGTGTGTACACTGCTGTGCAGACTGCTTTTTACACAGCACTAATACTTTTATTCTTTTTTCCTGCACAGTTACCAACCGTTCATTTTTTCCCACACCGTATAGAGCTGTACGCTCCTCACAAACTACCATGTACCGGCTGGTTTCATGGACAAATACATGCTGACTATCTGTGTGTGACTCCAGAAATAAATACGGAAATTTAAATTTTTCCCTACACCGTATACAGCTGTATGCTTCAGATACAGTACCGTATATCTGCTCTTTGTATTAGGCTGGGGTCACACTACCGTTTAATACGGACGAGCGCGAGGCGATAAAATATCGCATTGAGCTCGTCCCACTGTTAATCTATGGGGCAGCTCGCATCATCTGATTTTTTATCGGACGTGTTGTACGTGCGAGTGAAATCGCAGCATGCTGCGATTGTACTCGTATGTCGGCCGAGAGTCGCTAATGCAAGTCTATGGGAGCGATAAAAAAACGGATTGCACCCGTACCATGCGTGTGAATTGCGATAAATACGCATGCATTGGACAGGTGACAGGAAATTGCCTCAGCCATGAGATCATGAAGGTTTGACATGCTAATTAGCCTGTGAAGCTCTTAAACCAGGAAGTAGCACGCCTCCACGGAGTCCAGCAAGATGGCTAGACAAATTAATGTGGAGCTCCTCATTGTTCTTGTTCAGGAGACCCCAGAACTGTGGGATATACGTGATGCACATTACGCAGACCGTTTACGAAAAGATGCGTCCTGGAAGTGTATATGCCGGCAAATTTTTGCCAACTACGCGGAAAGTTCACCTGAGGTTCAGCAGGAAATGAGTAAGTGATAACCTTACTGCACCATTGTTGCAAAAATGATCCTATGTCATAATCTGTTTGGTAGCCTGCATGTTTGGCATTTGGCACTTGTGAAATAGGATGCATTTAAAAAATACTTGTCACAATGCTTATACTGTGATCCTAATGTCAAACATTTGTTGCATTGTTTTGCAGTGGGTGATGTCACTAGACGCTGGCGGAGCTGCCTTGACCAGTTCCGCAGAGAGCCGCAGAATCGGGCCAGGAGTGGGTCAGAGAAACCCCAAAAGCGAAAATACATTTATTATGATCGCTTGAACTTTCTAACACCAATTATGGATCTGCGTCCGTAAGTTCATGCTTCAACTGAGCACACCTTTGCCTACTTGCCTTAAGGTATGAAATTAATGTTAATTTTTTCCATGCTAAATAGAACTGAATCCAATATAACCGAGCGGGAGACCGGCTCAGACTCAGAGGTCCATGTGGAACCAGTTGGTGATGCGGAAGAAGAGGCTGGTCCATCTTCCCAAACAGTTTCCAGCCAACAACCACCACCACCAGCACAGCCTTCTGCAGGACAGGAGGCACAGGAAGAGGACGACCGTGCCCAGAGTAGAAGCCCAACCCTTCGCCTTGATACCTCACCACAGGCTGCAGTAGTGTCATGACTGTGACGACGCCGAAGGGAGCTGAACACCACTGGGACCAAATGCCAAGTGGATACAGGGGTATTAAATTATCTGTCCCACATGGCAAATGATTATGGCAAAGAGGCCTATGCCCGGAGTCTGGCTCGCTATCTACGCACTATCCCCCGAGAAGTAAGGCTGCGTGCCAGAGGTGCCATTCAAGTAGTCATACATGCTTGCACCCCACCCAATAACCAACGCAGATCTTGGCTTATCTAGAAAGATGGCAACTTTCACTGGCAAACCGTCTTCAAATGCCTGTACCACCTGATGATAATACAAGACCTGAAAGTGATCCCCCTTCCACACGTAGTCCATCCCCACACCAACCTCAAGGTGTTAGTCAACACCGTCCTCAACATGGTCAGATATATCCGCCAGCAGTACATCACCAGTATGGTCACTTGACCATACCCAGTGGAGGAGATTGGCCACTACATGGGTATGGTCGACATGGACATTCTGGTATGTTTCCGCACATGGGCCCTGTCAATACCCTTGATTATGTCCCTTATTACCAAAGTGGACAGTACCACCATGTTGCACCCCAAGTACCTTCCATGATCCTTCATGGCACCTCAGCCACAACTCAGCATCATGGCCAATTGCTGCAACAAAGTAACAAACCCACTCAGCCTGATGCTCCTCCTTCTCCACCACATACATTTCAGAATTTGTGAATACTTTTGTTTTTATATTGAGTCTTTATATGTTATTTTTCCATGTTGTTATGATAATTTTTTTTCTTGAATGTGGGTTTCTGGCCACCAATAAAGGCCATCATTGCCATATGATGGTAATATGATATGTTATGCCCTAAAATTGTTGCTACTAAAAAGCACAAATTCAAATTGTGATTGTTCTCATTATTTTATGTGTAGCTGATAGTGTTGAGCGATACTGCTCTATATCTAAAAATATCGGATCGGAATGGTATCGCCGATATCACTAAATATCGTCGATATCCGATTCCGATACCGGAAGTCCCATGTAAGTCTATGGGAACCAAATATCGACATTAAAAAAAACATTCTTGCCTTGTTGGTTAATTGTACATGAAGGAAAACAACAAAGAGTAATGTAGAATGTATTGGGGGAGGTTGAGGAGACAATAAAGGCATACATGTTTAACCCAATGCATTGGAATAGCATTAATATTTTTTTTTTGGAAATACGTTTGGATTGACGAACAAATTGACAATGTTGTTAACCTTTTTTCTATTTTGGCAAATATGTATGTTTCACAACTTCCATGCTCTTCACCTTTTTAACTTTTGCCAGTGCCACACTTTCTCCTTCATAATCTTCAGCAGCATCATCTTTCTCATCAAATTATTCTTCATCTTCACCTTCTTAATCTTCTTCTTAAACTTCTTGCTATTCATGTTTTTGTTTACATTACTCATATTGTTATTATTAAACTATTAATCTTCTTCATATTCAAATTCTTCATCTTCTTCCTCTTCATCTTCTTCATCATATTCTTATTTGTGACAGAGATTCCTGTACTTGTAATCTGTAAAAGTATGAATTGTTCATCCTTCCGTTCTTGCTGTCACAAAAGATTTAAATTACAACAGTATTTGTCCGTGTTCAGTTTAGCCTGCAGCAGCAGGCATTTTCCAGGGGCACCACGAGGAGGAACGGACTCACCCCCATACACTGCTTAGTCTTCTTCTGCTTAGAATTTAGAGCATATATTTTGCTCTTCATTTTGGTCTTATACATCATGTTCTTCTGCTTTTTGATCTTCTGCTTATTGTTCTTCTGTCTCTTGTTCTGTATCTTGTAGTTTGTCTTAACCTTCTTTGTCCTGTTGGTGATCTTCTTCTGGGTAATCTTTTATTTTTTCTTTGTGATGGTGTTCAGGCTGGTTGGCTTCATGCTCGTCGTCCTTGTTGTCGTCATCTTCTTCTGGGTGGTCTTTAAGGTCGTCTAATTTCCGAGAACCAGCTGACGTTACTGGAACCCGGATGGGTATCAGATGGAGCAAGAGACAATGGAAGTAACGAGGACCAGCTGACTGTGCTGGAACCCGGAGGGGCAGCAGAAGGAAAAGAGGCAATGTCACAACCGAGTACCAGCTGACGTTACTGTGACACGGTTACTAAGCAGGAGGTACCTGCGCTCCAAAGCACTACCAAGGACCAGCAGACGTTGGTGGAACTCGGATACGGAGATGGAGGCACTAGGCCAAAGGCACTGGGGAGAACCAGTTGATGGTACTGGACCCCGGACGGGTAGCAGAAGGAAAAGAGGCAATGTCACAACCGAGTACCAGCTGACGTTACTGTGACACGGTTACTAAGCAGGAGGTACCTGTGCTCCAAAGCACTACCAAGGACCAGCAGACGTTGGTGGAACTCGGATATGGAGATGGAGGCACCTAGGCCAAAGGCACTGGGGAGAACCAGTTGACGGTACTGGACCCCGGACGGGTAGCAGAAGGAAAAGAGGCAATGTCACAACCGATTACCAGCTGACGTTACTGTGACACGGTTACTAAAAGGGTACCTGTGCTCCAAAGCACTACCAAGGACCAGCAGACGTTGGTGGAACTCGGATATGGAGATGGAGGCACCTAGGCAAAGGCACTGGGGAGAACCAGTTGACGGTACTGGACCCCGGACGGGTAGCAGAACGCACCCATGAAAATGTAAGTTGACAGGACGCAAGCCGTCCGCAGTTACCGAATCACACAGTCTACAGTGGGTGCTTGTCCTATTGTCACAATGGAAACAGCCTTTATTTACATATCCCACAGCACACATAGGAATCACCTAAACTGCAGGCACCATAGAGTCGGCTAACCCGAATGCAACACGACAGCACAACTTATTGGAGGATAATTGACGTTCACACTGCCAGGAAACAGCTGTCGTGCTGTAACCAGGCTGGCCAGGAGTCAGTACCCCTGCCAATTACTTACGAGCAACAAATGGCGGTGTTGTAGCCCAGGGAGTAGAGTTCAGGTGGTAGAAAGATGAACATAACAGGAGACATGGAAAACGTTGCCAAACAGTTATTTAATCTGAAAACGGACAGGCAAATTCAGGTGAGATCCATGCCTCGTTCATTTTCAGAAAAGTAAGCCGGTCTACATTCTCTGAGGATAGTCGCATGCGACGGTCTGTTACTACACCACCTGCAGCACTAAAGACGCCCTCAGATAATACACTGGCAGCAGGGCAAGCCAGCACCTCCAATGCATACTGGCTAAGCTCTGGCCATGTATCCAACTTAGAGACCCAAAATTTGAAAGGGGAAGAGGCATCTGGGAGTACACTTAGAGGGAAAGCCAAGTAGTCTGTCACCATCTTACGGAAACGTTTCTTCCTGGTGACTGGAGCCGTCTCGGATGGTGTAGACCTTGCTGGCGCTGTCACAAAACTTTGCCACATTTGTAACATACAGCTCTTGCCCTGTGCAGAGGCGCTGCTTGTGCTCCCTCTTGTTGTAGAGGTGTCTACACTGCCTCGACGCACAGAGCTGCTTTGTAAAGCAGTAGCAGCAGCAGCAGCTCTCTCGCTGAATGTACAACAGTATGGATTGCACCAGTGTGTCTTGGTACTCCTGCATTTTACGGTCCCGGTTCACCGGTGTGATGAGGGTTTGTAAGTTGTCCCGGTAGCGAGGGTCTAGGAGGGTGTACACCCAATAATCTGACGTGGTGAGAATGTGGGCGATGCGGCGGTCGTTTCTCAGGCACTGAAGCATGAAATCAACCATGTGCTGCAGACTCCCAACTGGCCAACAAAGGCTGTCCTCTGGAAGAGGCGTCATCTCTGCCTCCTCTGCATCACCCCACCCTCGCTCTACATACTGACTAGAGCGTTGTGTACCTCCCTCTGTAGGGATTTCTTCCTCCTCCATTGACTCCTCCTCCTCCTCCTCCTCATCCTCCTCACAAAGTGAGCCCTGCCCAGCCCTTTGTGAGGAACCACGTTGCGATGACTGTCCTGAAGGTAATTGAATTTGTGACTCCTCATCCTCCACCTCTTCCAAAACCTCTTCCTTTAGTGCTTTCAGTGATTTCTGAAGCAGGCAGATAAGGGGGACAGTCATGCTGACTAGTGCATCATCTGCACTCGCCATCCGCGTTGAGACATCAAACGCACGCAAAACGTCGCAGATGTCCTTCATAGAGGCCCACTCAGTAGTGGTGAAGTGTGAACGGCGCAAATTGCGAGTTGATTGCGCCTGTTGCAGCTGATACTCCATTACTGCTGGCTGCTGCTCACACAACCCTCCAACATATGTAACGTGGAATTCCACCTGGTGGGTACGTCACATATGATGCGATGTTCAGGAAGGCGAAATCTGACTTGCAGAGCTGCAATGCGCGATCTGGCCATGCTGGAACGTCGCAAGTGAGCGCACTCTAGGCGGACCTTGTGCAGCAGTGCATCAAGATCCGGATAGTCCCTCAAAAAACTCTGCACGACCAAGTTGAGCACATGTGCCAGACATGGTATGTGAGTGAGGTTGCCAAGGCCCAGAGCTGCCACCAGATTTCGGCCATTGTCACACACTACCAAGCCTGGCTGGAGATTAGCTGACAAAAACCACACGTCGCTCTCCTGCTTGATGGCATCCCAGAGCTCCTGCGCTGTGTGGCTTCGATTCCCCATGGAAATTAATTTCATGACGGCCTGTTGACGTTTGGCCACGGCTGTGCTCATATCGGTCGCAACAGGTAAGCGTTCACGGGTCCATGTGGAGGTATACCGTGACGGCTCGTGCAGCGATGATTCTGAGGAACTGGAGTAGGAGGAGGAATCAATGTGTACAGACTGGATTCCTGCAATCCTTGGAGTTGGCAGAACACGTACAGCGCCACTGGCAAGATCTGTACCCGGCTCCACAACATTGACCCAATGGGCAGTGAGGGAAAGGTATCGTCCCTGACCATGGGTACTGGTCCACGCATCGGTGGTCAGGTGGACCCTGCTACTGACGGCGTTTAGTAGCGCATGTTTAATGTTTCCCTCGACATGTTTTTGCAGAGCAGGGACGGCTTGCCTGCTGAAATAAAATCGGCTTGGCACATTATATTGTGGGACTGCCAATGCCATAAAGTTTCTGAAACTGTCAGTCTCCACCAGCCTGAATGACAGCATTTCAAGGGACAGGAGTTTTGCAATGCCAGCATTCAGAGCCTGTGCTCGTGGATGGTTTGCCGAGTATGGCCATCTTTTATCCCATGCCTGTGGTACCGATGGCTGTTTTGTGGTCTGGGAGTGTGACGATGACTGTGAACTTGCTGCTGTGGGTGGAATAACAGTTTGTCTATGGACAACAGTGACCGAGGTTCTTCCATGGAGATCCTGTGAGGAAGCCGAACCAGGTGTGTGTGAGCTGGAGGTAGAGGCTCCAACACGACCTGAAGATGTAGGTGCTGCTGTAGGTTGGCCTACATCTCCAGTGTGTCTTTGTAACTCAGCTACGTGCTTTGTCCGTACATGTTTCCACATATTTGTGGTATTCAGGTTACTGATATTTTTACCTCTTTTAACTTTTTGCTAACACAGCTTGCATTGAACATAGCAAATATCATCTACAAGTCTGTCAAAAAAGGACCACGCAGTGCAAGTCATGGGAGCGCCAATTTTGACATTTCTAAGAGTACTGCTCCCAACAGGTGCCAAACTGGAGGCTACAGCAAGCGAGTCTGCAGCCTACCTCTCCCTCCTCTTTGTACCGTTGGGCCAATCTCTTCCTCAGAGCTGCTCCCACCACCTTCCTGTTGCTCACGCCATGTTGGGTCTCGGACTTCATCATCTCCACTACCCTCTTCCAACACCTGCTGCTGTTGGATGGTCTGGGCAGCACCATGCTCCACAAAACCTGGCACCTGAGTTCATCATCATCATAAGATGCGTTCTGCGGTGTGCTGTCCATCGGCACTGGCTCACCCGCCTCTTCAGATTGAGAGAGACACAGCTGTTGCACATCACTGCATACTCCCTCTTCTTCAAATTGCAGAATGCTGCTTGCCTGTGCACGTGTTTGCGAGCCAACAGATTCTGAGAACAGAAGCAGAGACTCAGCTGGCTCCTGTACAGAACTCTCTGACTGCCTGGGCAATTTGACAGGCGGTGAACAGACAGATGGTTGCTCAACAGTGTTGTGTTCCTGAGAGGAGGTGGAAGGAATTGAAGTCGATGCATTGGCTGCCATCCAACCAACAACGGCTTCAATTTGTTCTTCCCGCAGCAGGGGGACACGCCGAGCTCCTACCAAAGTGCGCATAAAGGAACGCTCATGGGTAAAACTGGTGGATGCTGTGTCACTGAGGGCGGCAGCAGCCACAGAATCCCCACGTCCTCTCCCTGCTGAAACTCCACAGCCACGACCACGTGCCTTACTCCCTGCCTTCTTCATCTTGGTAGATTGATAAAGAAAGTCAGAAAAGTTATAAGGCCTAAGTGTGGTTATTACGCAGAGACTGAAGTGAACACTGAAACACAACTGTTCACAATCTGTGAAAGGCTACTCCTTTGTCTACTTCTATAGTGTTTGCAACCAATGTATTGGATACGGATGGAAGCGCGTCACACTAATAGATTATATTTATTTTAAATGGAATGGAGCAGAACCAATTGGAGAGAAATGAAAAGGATGAGGCACTGAGACACGCTCAGCAGAGTACAAGCAGCAGTGCTTGAACAAGTAACTGGAGCGTGATGTGCACTCAAAAAATAAAAAACACAGACTGAAGTGAACACTGAAACACAACTGTTCACAATCTGTGAAAGGCTACTCCTTTGTCTACTTTCTATAGTGTTTGCAACCAATGTATTGGATACGGATGGAAGCGCGTCACACTAATAGATTATTTTTAAATGGAATGGAGCAGAACCATGGGGAATGAAAGGCAGGCATGAGACACACTGCAGAGTACAAAGTGCTTGAACAAGTAAGAGTGATGTGCATCAAAATAAAACCAGACTGAAGTGACACTGAACACATGTCACATCTGAAGGTACTCCTTTGCACTTTTAGTGTTGACAATTGGAACGAGAGCGGTCACTATAGTTAATTGCATGACACAAGAATACACGAAGAAAAAAAAGAGTCTGTGGTGACAGCAGATGCCTACAACAGCGTTGCATCGCAAACGCACGTCACTGCACTCACACACCTTGCAGAGCTGTTAAAACAGCACTGCAGGCAAAAGGAAGCTTTACACAGCGGTTGGTGCTAGCCTGCCTACAGCACAGTACACTAAATCGCAATCTCTAACTGTCCCTCAGAGTCAGCACAGCAGCGTTCTGTCCCTTACTGAATTCACAGCACAGTGACCTAAAATGGCGGCAGCGCCTTTTATAGTGCATTCTGACATCATTTCAGCATCCAATCACAGCCATGCCATTAGTTAACATGACCGCAGCAGTACAGGATGTGCCCACACTTCTTAGGATTCCTCATTGGCTGACTAAAATCACATTGCCTCTCAAAGAATTATGGGAACTTCCGATTCCGGTATACGATATATGGAAAATATCGGAACTAAGTATCGAAAGGCCAAAACAGCTAATATCGGCCGATACCCGATACTTGCGGTATCGTATCACTCAACACTAGTAGCTGATGCTATCAATGTGTTATTTCAGACATTATATTGCATTAGAAGCAAACGGTACATGTAACATTAGTTTCAGGTTATCACGCACACATACAGAAAATCATAACATAGACAATGCATTTTCTTGCCAAGGAGTATATCCCTCTGGGGAAACAAAATAATTGGTAAAGTAGTCCCGCACTTTAAGTCCAGATGGTGGGCGACGTGGTTGATGTCCATGCGGAGTTGGGAGCACATTATTTGCATCTACAACATCATAACCCTCATTTGCAAGACAGTCATGTTTTCGGGTAAAATTGTGTAGTACCACACATGCTTTTATTACTTGATTAACATTTTGTTCGCTTAGTTGTATTGCAGACTGCAGAATCCGCCATTTGGCTGTGAGTATGCCAAAGGCACACTCGACGAGGCGTCGTGCACGGGATAGGCTGAAATTAAAAAGGCGCCGCTGGTTGTCCAGGGTTCACCGTGGATAGGGCCTCATCAGGTTCCTGGTTAGCTGAAATGCCTCATCACCAACCATTACATAAGGCACTGGTTCGAGATGAGACCCTGGGAGCTGACGTGAGGGTGGGAGGTCCAACTGATTGCTCCGCATACGCCGACCCATAATTGAGGTATTAAACACTCTGGAGTCTCCTGTTCGCCCATAGGCCCCAATATCTACTATAGTAAACATGTTAGCACTGTCGACCTGGGCCAACAGAACAACTGAAAAATGCTATTTGTAATTATAATATTATGAGCCAGAGTTGGAGGGCTTACGTACACGAATGTGCTTCCCATCTAGTGCCCCTATACAGTTAGGAAACTGGCACGTCTCCTCAAACCCACGGGCTATACGCACCCAGTCTGTTTATTTTGGCACAGGCATGATCGAGTTATGCAGTCTTGACCAAATTTCAAGGTAGGTACAGCGGACAATCCCACAAATAGTGGATTTACCGAGTAAAAACTCAAGGTGTAGGGCCGCATATGACAGGCCAGTGGACAGAAACCTAGAGGCAAAAAGAAAAATAAATATTAAGGCCTAAACACATAACATTTTCTGCATTACACCCACCATTAAGGTATATGACATACCGTAAAGTCAGTAGAAGACGCTACTCTGCGAAAATAGACTTGCGCATCACCGTATCCTTATACGTGATCCCAGGGCGGACCGTCTCGAGAAGAATGTCAAAAGTGGCCAGGGTTATACGACAATATTGATAGAATTTGTCGGGATGACTGCGTAGTGAAGCATAAAGATGGGGAAAATGTCCTTTTGTCACCCGGCGTCTCACAAGTGGATGAACCCACATTCTTCTACGCCTCCTCGGATCAAGAATGACAGGGTAAGGTCCCCGAAATGCTGGGCCAAAACCCAGTCTAAAAGAACCTGTTCTGTG